>JAFVLL020035079.1:0-19793 GCA_021397915.2 Tor tambroides | reverse complement strand
CCATACTAATCATCAACAACAGGTGCGCTCGAGGAACCGAATTAGCCAGATCCTGATTAGTGCGATGATATCATCTTGGATGTGTCATTTGATCTTGGATGTAATAAGCGATGTACGAAGAACGGACCCCAGAACCGTTGTTTTCCAGCGTCATTGTAAATATTTTGGAAGCTCTACCAATCATATATTAGAGTCAGGTCTAGCAATGCCTACCTTGATATTTGGGCGAGGCGATGAACCAATCGGGTGGAACCAATCGCAAACAGACTGCAGATGCAAAATGCCATAAGGGTTTAAAGCAAATTAGCAAAGCAAATTAGGAGCCATTTGCTTGAAAAACAAAATAGCATAAGATATTAATTCTTGTTTTATAACACATTTATAAATTATAACACATTTATACACATATTTATGAGCTTTCTGAGCTCATTTGTTCTTGTTTTAAGCAAAAAACTCACTCAATTTTGGTTCAAAACTAGAATGAATGTCTTAAATCATTCTGGTTCTCACTGATTTAAGAATATTACATTTTACTAAAAAAAAAAAACACAAGCCAAAAATACAGGAAGAAAATAATTTTTTTGCAGTCTAATGTAAATAACATTAAGATAATGTTCTCAAGTTTTACTTTTCGCTTAAATTATGTTGATAATACAATCTGCAATAAACAATTCTGCATTTATTTAGTTATTTAGAAATTTTATTTAGAAATTTAATTCATACATTTGGTTTGTTTTACTTTCTTCAATATTAATTTATTCTACATGTATGTATGATTTATACTTTATTCATTTTTTTTTCCATTTAATCATATAATCATTTAAACCACTTATGTATTCATATCATTGATTCACTCAAGGATTAGTCATTTATATTACTTTTCCATTGTTGTTTAGTCTTATGATTGTGTGGTTTCAATGGATATTTGTCTTCATGAGTAAGAGATCAGAGAATGTCTTCATTTCAAGGACGTTGTTGTAAAGCAGTGATTTTCCATTGCTGTGGTTTGTGATATAATAACACTTGTTGGATTTGTTCTGGTCAGATGAAGTCTGAGCACTGAAACATTTGCAGCTAAGATTATTCAATAAACTCTGCTCCTTTCATCATCACTTTGTCTCCTGCTTCTGCTCTTCTTGACTTTCTGAGTGAACTTTTTGGCCGATTGAAGACTGTTAAAACAGTTTTGACCTCTGAATTATAATTGTTCATCTGAAACATCTTTCACAGTGACAACTTCTCATTTACATCAGTTATTATTGAGAAAGTGAAGCCTAAAGCAAACCATATCCAGCATGAGAGCCACTAGTTCAGCTGCATAACTGGTGGGTTTATCTGGTTCATTTAGAGCGTTTAGCCTCCATAAAGCTGCTAACTAAATCACATTTGACTTTTAATATGTTGTGCTTGTGTGGTTAATGGTGACTCATCTGCATGCTTTACGTCAGGCATCCTCAAACAGCAGTGCTGAATTTCGACTGTCCTCCATGTGCATGACATCATTTGATGACGATTTGAATTTTTAAATAATAATCAGCACAATTGTTTTCAACATTGATAATAATCAGAAATGTTTCTTGAGCAGCAAATCAGCATATTAGAATGATTTCTGAAGATCACGTGACACTGAAGACTGGAGTAATGATGCTGAAAATACAGCTGCAGATCACAGGAGAAAAATACATTTTAACATTACTCACATAGAAAACAGCTATATTGAAACAGCTATATGTTTCACAATATTTACTCTTTTTACTGCATTTTTTAATCAAATAATTCAGCTTTGGTGATCATAAGAGACTTCTCTCTTCCACACGTACAGTGGAGCTGGCTAGGCAGGTATAATTTTGGCAAGTGTGTACTGTTGTAAAATATATTGCATTTGATATGCGTGGTAAGGATTATTGTGCAGACAACAGAATGTACACATCCACCGGATCCCTGCAAAAACCACTGTTGGTCAGTCATTCTGTATAACAGGCAAGCAATGGAGCAAGCTAGGAAGCGGATCCAAGTGCAGACAGATTTATCAATGAAAACCACAAGGTCAAAGAACATAAACAAGGGAACACGGAACAAGAGAAAACACGAGAAAATCCAGAGAACATGCATGCAAGGACTGACAAACAAACGAGAGACAAGCAGGGCTGTAAATGCTGAGCAGAATCAATGAGCTAATGAGATCCTATGGAAACTAACAAGGAGATGGGTGTGGTCAAAGGAGTGTCCATGGCAACAAACTTTTATTTGTTTAATCATTTCTATGTCATTTTTTGCTAATTACTTCTCTCTGCTGCTAAAGACGCTTAAAACACCCCATTATAAGCTGGAGATTATTGCTGGTCAGTTTGACCAAAACTCTGTATCACAGTTAGGTGTGTGCTATTCATAGTTCTAGAAGTTCAGAAGTGTATGCAGTTAATAGAGATCTCCTTTCAATTCACAATGCTGTCTACATTGCTTAACCACTTGTTAATTCATATTGTGTGCCTAATTCAAACTTGTTTACCATTTGAACCGGTATACCACCCAGCACTGCTTCAGATGATGCAGCTATTTTAGCAACAGCAGCAGAAACAGATTAATACTTTAGCTAAAACACTGCAAAAAATGAGAATGCAGCAAATATAATTATTTTGATCTGTCATAAATATATATGACTCAGACCAAACCAGGTTTGAATTTTCTATCGACATTTGATATTATTAATCAGCATGTCAGGAACATTTCATAATAAACAATATTACAATTATGAAAAGTATTTGTGGATGACAAGGAAAGACAACATTCTGCTCATGATGAGTGTTTTGATTAATATGTACGTTGTTTTTAGTAGATCATTATTTTAAGTAAAATATAAAAATGGTTCAGACTTGAAGAGGAAAACCTTGAACCCCGAATACAACGTCTTTTCTGTCAAATGGCCTTCTGCCATATCTAAATGTAAAAATAATAATAGCCTGATAAAACATCTGATCTTACCTTTTATATTCATATCCAACTGGGCTCAAATGATGAAATATTTTTTAAAAAATTGTGCAAAGAATGATCAGACTCCACTGCTTTGTCTTTGGTTAAAAAAAAAAAAAAAAAAAAAAGTCAAAATTTATAACTATTTCAGATGGAAAAGCTTTGTCTGGACCTCCACTGAGAAAGGAAATATAGAGATTGGAGCTTTTGGATCTTTAATTGAATATCACTGATTTACATCAACCAAATGAGATTACTTTGCTTGTCATGCTCATTCATTTGTGAATCTGATCAGAGATGATTTCCATGTCTTTTGCTTTTGCCTAATGGGCTTCAGATCAAGGAGATCCATCACTGTCATCAGATAATGAAAGGCTTTGCATGAAGCCTGGATTATTACTGTCACGTTTCATGGAGTCATTACCTCATTCATGCTTGTTGTGTGTGTATTAATGAGTGGGTGTGTCTGAGAGATGCGAGCTGATTGGAGTCAGGTGCGGCTCGTAATCTCTCTGTCTATTTATGGCGCGCTAACCTGTCTTGTCTTCTTCAGTTCCTCTGTTGTTGTTCCTGGGTTTGGCTGGCGTTTGTTTCCTGACTCCAGATCTTCTGTCCGGCCAGTTCACTCCGCTCTCCGGTTGGTTCGCCGAGGATCTTCATTCTCCACCGAGGCTGCCCATTGCATCCCTGCGCTGCCCAGCCACCGAACCTTCCCAGGACTACTCTATTGTTTTTCTTGACGTTTGTCAGTAAAGCTGTGATTGAACCGCATTTGAATCTTTTTGTCTCAATCTCCATGACATTACAGATGGATTTATGTGATAAAGTCAAGAACAAATGACTACTGAAAGTTACCTCATTTCAATCAACTGTTTTGAAGTCAATAACATTGCAACACTACTTCTCTTTACACATTTAACTACAACTACAAATCATGTACACTGAAGAAAAAAAAAATGCAAATTTTTACTCTGAATTAAAACATGAAATTAAGTAGAAAGACTGACACAGTATTTTTTTGTAAAACCTACCCCAATATTCTTTATTTACCTCTTTGAAACAGTATACACAAAATAAAATTTGATGTAGAAACTATTTTTGTCCATAAATTGTTACATTACTTGTCTTGTTACCCCAATTTTAAACTCTCTACACTGGCTACCTATTAAGTTCCAGTTATTATCAGTTACAAAATATTGCTACTTACTTAAAAAAGCCCTAAACGGTTCAGCTCCTGCATACCTGACCAAGTCTTCTGTCCTGCTACAATCCATCACGCTCCTTAAATTTGAAAAGACCACTAAAGGAGGTGAAACAAACTATTATAATCTATTTCTAAACTGAAGCAAAGAAAATATAACTTAATAAAATATAATAATAATAATTAATAATAATAATATAATACTTTTTTGAGTGGAAGTACAAAAGTTAATAGTTATCTGTGTGTTTGAATACTCACTGCTTTGTTGTTTTTGTTATTTTTATTTTATCTTATATTACTATTATTTTTTACCTACTATTTGTTTTACTTATTCATATCTAAGCTGATTACCAGGATTTTACATTTCACTGCTCTTTGTATCCTGTATATAATAAGATAGAACATCTTTAATCTGGAAACTTTTGCAATCAAACAACTACAAATAACAGCATACTGTCTATTAACAGTAGCCTGAATTATTATCTTAATTAGTTCTCCTTGGTTAATACAAAAATGACCAATAATTCAGAAAGTACATCATGGTGCTGCCATCTGGTGCTCAAAAACATGAAGCAGATACATGACCTCTACAGTATTTGACAATGCATTCATTTGTTAGTCACTTTAAACACATTTTTTGCAGTGCATTCTATTAAAACTCATGCATAACTGCGTGATAAAGTGAAACACAAGCACAAAAGTGGAATAAATGAAAACAGATGAGAAATTTGACAACAGCTTCAGTTATGTAATAGCGCGTGGTTTATATACACTCATTAAGAAATGATAACGTAAAGGTCTGGCGCCACTAGTAAAAACATTTTTAGCAGACCAGTCAAGTTCTTCCACACTGACTCAATCAATCATTTTCTTTTTGAACCTTGTCTTATACACAGAGGCATTGTCATGTTAGAATAGAAAAGGGTCCTGTCCAAACTGTTGTTATAATATTAGAAGCACACAATTCCCTAGAATATCATTATATGCTTTAACATTAAGATTTATACTCATGGAAATTACTAAAGTAGTCAAACCTGGGGTGCCAATACTTTTGGCAATATAGTGTATGCTTCTGAATACTGTATGTGCATTTTAATGTGTTTGAAAGACAAATGCCTTCCAAAGTAATACATGGTTAAATAAGCTAGAAAGATAATTGTGTTCATGTCATTGCTGCTTTGTTGTTTATTTATTTTTGTTCATGTGATGCAGGGATTCCCAGACTTTCTTGTCAGTCAAACCTCTTTGATCTAAAATATTACTTGAAGTTCCCCTGAGATTTAAAGTTAATATTTCAATCAATTAATGACACATTTGCATTACAGTTCTCTGATGATGGTTTATGATCACATTGGCATGCAGGTAAACAAATAAAACATTTGAAATGTAAAAATATAGTTAGGTCATAATCTAAAAAGAATCCAACAGAATACATTACCTAAAATGATGTAATGCAATCTAAATTACATTAATGACTAAAATTTTCTTCATGTCATTTAAACAGTAACAGACTACACTGTAAAAAAAAAAAAAAAAAATCTGTAAAAATCTGTAAAATTTACGGGAAAAACTGGCAGCTGTGGTTGCCAGAATTTTACTGTAGAAAATACGGTAGCAACATTTTAGATTTTAAGGATTTAACTTAAAATTACATTTAAATGCCGTAATTTCATTAACTGATATGATGTTAATAGTATACCAATCTATGGAAGTACTGAAATCTGTTTTGTACCTTTGTAATAGACTGATAACCACCAAAAGCAGGTGGTGATGAGAAAGTCACATGATGAACCAAAGCCCATCACAAGCAGCTTTTAAATACTAACATACAGTATATAGAAGGTGCTCAGTGTCATTCACACAAACACTAAACACCATCATGGTAACACACATGAAATTGAAATAATGCAAGAAACATTCATTTAACAACATATATGTAACATACAACCTTAATGTACACAACAAGATAAGAAAAAACGCTAAAAACAAGATAAGAAAAAACGCTAAAAACAAGATAAGAAAAAAAAGTTATGTCAATGAAAAAAACATCAAATGTGAAATTCTGGGAATTGTGGGAATGTCAATTTACAGTTATTAACTGTAAATTATACATTCTTTTTCACTTCCAAAAATGGTATACTACTGTAAAATGACATGTAATGTCCAATGCAGTTTTTCACCGTATAAAGGGGAACTTTCTGTCACGAATCCGGTTTGTGATTTTCCGCCCACTCACCATCAGAGGTCGCGCTTCCATCATTATTGACTCTCACACCACACAGACAGTTACATATTACCCACGGACTGCATTTCCCAACATTCATTGCACTAAGTACACACAGCTGTCTCAATCACACGCGTACACTTGAGAACTATCACACAATCACACACCCTACTTAAACCATGGACTTCCTCTTCCTCTCTGCCGAGTATTGTTTAGCGTTTAGCACTCTCCTAGTGTTAGCTACTTTATCAAGCCATTCCATGTGTGTTTTCTGTTTAGTCTTCTGTATTGTTCTGCATTTATCACTCTCCAAGTTTTAGCTGCTTCGCTAGCTTCTGTTTCTAATTTTAGTTTAAGTCTAGTCTTTTCGTGTTGCCTTGTTGTCTGGTTCCTGATCTTCTCCCTTGTATCTTGGATTAACCCTTTGCCTTCCTTTTGGACTCTGTTTGCCCCTGTCTGGACCTTTGCTCGTGTACCTGGATTACCCCTCTTGTCAAGCCCTCTGGATATTGTTCACCGATCGAAGACCAAGCCCGTTTACATGAGTATTCATCTGTCTTGCCCTCAATATACCTGTTTGCCATTTGTTCGACCCTGCCTGTGTTTTTGACCATGTCTATTAATAAAAGCTTGCACATGGATCCGCACGCCTCACGTCTCGTTGGCTCCGTTACACTTTTATACACTCCGTTATACTTTTTACTGAAGTATTTTTACAGTCTTTTACCATTAAAATCAAAGTTTTTTTTTTTTTTTTTTTACAGTGTACAGTTTGATCTACCCAGCTCTGGCCACAACACATCAGACATGGAAAAACACTCACTGTCGTAGCAGAAGAAAGGTTTCGCATCATAGCACTTCTGATCATCCCACAGTCTGTTTTGTCGTAAATGCACCACACAATCTCCTGATCCATCCGGCTGACCAGATTCCCAGTTTCTGAACGAAGATGCGCTGTTATCGGACCAGACGAAAGCATCTTTGAAAAGCCCAATGTATGTGACATTTCCTGCAGGTATCAGCTGCTGGATCTGACGGTTCTCCTCCTCGTTCCTCACACTGACTAGCTCTGATTGATGCTGTCTGCAATAAGTCTGAGCGTATCTCCAGGACTTTGGCTTATTAATGAACATGTATTTGTGGTATTTCAGACCTAGGAGATTAAAAAAATTAATTTAAAAAATAAGTGTCAAATTTTGCAGCAATCAGCTGGTCAGACACAACGCTAAGAACACCTTGTCAGGTGTTCATGTGTAAATTTAAATTTTAAAGGCCCATTTAAAAAAAGTACGATAACTACACCGATAACTATAAAGTTTTAATAATTGTTCTAATTCTCATAGTGTGTCCACATCATGAGGCAGAAACGATATCGCTGGAATCGCTTTCGGAATGATTTTTCCCAGCTAATGAATGATAAAACACTGACAGCCAATCAGAATCCATCCTGCTTTAACAGAGCGCACGAATTTAAAGCGACAGACCACAAAACAGCAGCATTCGCTACTTCATATATAATAAAAGAAGCGTTATTGTCCGCTGGTATGGATTCTAATGTAGATATTGCTATACCAAGGCAACAAATGTAGGTTACAAAAACGTTATTTTGAAATGTTACCAAAACATTAAATTGTCTAGTTTTCTTGTCGTGATTAGAACGTTATTCGAAAGTTTTCATACAACGTGTTATAGTTTATCCCCTCCCCCCCAAAAATAACATTATTTGAATGTTTATTTTTAATATTCTAAGAACATTAACATGTCCAGTTTTCTTATTGTAATTAGAATGTTATTTAAAGGTTTCTAAAACCTATTTTCACCAAAAATATTTCATGTTTATTTTTAATATTAAAACAATGTTTTCTCTCAACATTGAGAATGTTTATCAAGTACAGATAACATCATGAGGCTGTTCAAAGAATATTGATCTCAGAATGTTTTCCCTCAACACTATGAGAATGTATATGTAATATGTCAAAATAACATCCCATAAACATTGCTTTAGAAATCATAATCATAACGGTTTCGTTGGCAATTAGTTAGCAACTTATAAGCTGTTGTGGATAAAAGCATCTACAAATATGCATGAATGTTAATACCATAGAGGTCTGGCTCGCAGCATCTGAAGCTCCTGTTCGTCTCGCACGTTGTGTCATGAAACTTTCCTTTAGAGTCCATTACTGAACAGTATTCATCACCGAGGTTAGTTGGTTCATTTTGTCCCCAGTTTCTGTATTCAGTTTCTCCATCCTTGTAAAACTCTGGATCAGCCAGAGCCCAACGCCACTGCTCATGCTCAGTTTTCATCAGTCCAATCCAGGCGGAATCAGTGCTCATGAAGTTTTCAAGAGCCAGAAGCTCCTCCATGTCTGTCCAGTCCTCCACAGTCACCAGATCAGTGTGATTCTCTCGGCAGTATCGCTGAGCCTCAGCAAACCTTTTGGATTCATTCACAAATTAGTAGCTTTTAGGGGGATCTACGGATGCGTACAAACCTTTCAAAAATATCTTTTTGGTTATTATACTGTCATTTAAATATGCAGATGCAAAATATGATATATATTTTGTAGATCACTTAACACATGCACAACATGTATGTTTACATTCATAGTTTTATTCCTTCAGTATCTCACCTGTAACAAAGTGTATTCCACAGCTCATGAGGACGAGAAGAGGATTCTGATCCATGGCTCTGTCCTGCCATCAGCAAATTAGGAAAAATTAACGACTCAAATAATGTCTAAACATAAATAATAGCATAAAGTGATGTTCTTTCTCTGTATTTTTCTTGTCTTGATTTCCAGTACAAATATCTAAACATCTTACATCAAGATGCAAGGAGATGCAAAATGACTTGTTTTGAGAAAATTAATTGAGTTTATGATTTTTTCTCATAAAAGTCATATTTTCTGGAGTAAAAATAAATAAATAAATAAATAAGTGAGCCGATAAATGAGAAGAAATATGTGCAAATAAGGGAAAATAAACTTGTTTTCTCTGTGAATTAATTAGATTTTTTGAGCCCACTGGCAAATAGTTGTTCTTGTTTTAAGAATGAACTCACTTCATTTTGATGAATTTCTCAGAAATCAAGACTTCTTATTTTATGCCATTTTGCTTCTCAAGTTAAATGTATTTCGAGTTTAGAATGTTTAGATATCTGTACTGGAAAACAAGACAAAAAAGAAAAGAAGAAAATTACGTTTTTCATTGTAAATTAACACAGGAAAAATATATTCTACACAGGTATTTTGATTTGTTTTCAAATGTAAAAAAAAAAAAAAAAAAGAAAGGGAAAAAAAAAGATTTTTTATGCAGAATCACAAGACAAAATACATTTACTTTCTCAAAAAACAAGCATGTCTCAAAGCATGTTTAAATATTTGTACTGAAAAACAACAAAATACTGTGAAAGAAAATCACTTTTTGCAGTGTAAATGAACATGTGAAAAATCTATTCAAATTTTTTATATTTGTGCTGGAAAACAAGAGAAAGATAAAAAATCAGAAAAAAGATCCAGACTCACCTGTTGTGTTGAACTACTACAGAAAATTTGTTGAAGCGCTCTCACTCTGACTTTGTTTTTTAACTCGTTCTGGTCCTTTGGTTTGCTCTACGACCCTTCTGAACGACACAGACTGATTTTCATCCTGACTTTGCTTAAAACATGAAACCATTCATTCAAAACCCATTACATGAACATGGAAATGATCAGTAACTGAGGTCAAGCAAAGGAAAATACTAACAGGCCGCATGGAGACGGCTGGTCTTGAACAGTGACAAAATAGCTGCTAGACAAATGAAGAGAGTGTTTATCAACAGTTTATTATAGAACAGGAAAGTTAAATTGCTCATCCATTGCTCTTATATATTTCCATATATAGAATATATAGAAATAAATGGTTAAAAATAAACACTCAAACAGCATATTTTTGGTAAAAATAAAATTTGAGCATTGTAAGAAATGCTTTTGTAATTTTTTAATAATGTTATAATCATGACAAGAAAACAGTTTTTTTACGACCTAAATTTGTCACCTGGGAAACTGGAACATTTAGGTCACCTTTGTGGACTCTTGAGTGACAAATAACACAATATGGACCTTCATCTTTAAAAAAAACAATCAACAAAACAACATTAGGTTGAAGATACGACCCAGACGACATTCAAAAAACATTTGGAAACCACACACTCAATCATTTCTCATATTGTTGTGCCGATGCCATTCATGGTAATACTATTATAGATATTTTTACATACATGTAAAGTAAGTCATTTTTGGACTATTGGACTGGAAAGTTGCATAGGAACATATTCGCTCGACTCAAAGATTTGTCTTTTGTCTAAGTCAATCAGAGGACATTTTCATGACATTTTGTGTACATTTGACTAAATGAGTCTACCAAAGTAGACTGGCAGGCTGACGGGGCTGCTGAGAGGATTATTGGTTCCCTCCCGTCCAACCTCCAAGATCTTTATATCTCTAGAGTGAGGAAAAGGATTAAAGAGTATCATTTTTTGTTTTGTTTTTTTCCCCGCAGGCCATATTTAACCTGATCAATTAAAACATTCATAACTATACACTGTCCATCATAACTGACATATTTATACATAGAAAACTGAAAATTGTACATTTGTAAACTGCACACTTGTAAATAACATATCTGTACATTCATTGAAACAATTACATGTTTTTTTTCTCTATATTTATACTTCTGTATGTAGTGCATTATTTAATTTTCAGTTTTTCTTGTATTAGTGTTAGAATTCCTATGTATGTCTGCACTATGTCTGTACTTTCTTCTGCACTGGAAGCTCCTGTCGCCAGGTCAAATTCCTTGTGTGTGTAAAAATACTTGGTAATAAAGTTCTTTCTGACTTCTGTTTTAGTCAGGTTTGTGTCAAACAGAGCACATCTAGGCTTTAATTTGTGATCATATCATTTACAAAAAGCACTTTCGTATAAAGGGATCTAATATTCATTAAGCCAAGCTTTATCATTTGTTTACCTGTATTACATCTATTTTTCGTTTTGTTTTGTTTGTTTAACATCAATTAAATTGTTACCATTAAATTGTTTTGGAGGATTTTTTTTTTTTTCTAGTTTGCTGAAGAGACACAGTCTCTATAGTGTGATATCTAGGTGAAGGAGTCTCTATGTGCTGAGAATTAACTGACTTCTGTGACGTGAGCCAGCTAGCAGACGGTCGGTTTAGCCAGTCTGTCTGCTTCCTGACCTGGGCCCCAGTTAGTCAAGTACGAACTCTAAGACGATGTGCCATATTTCTAGAGAGAAGAGCAGCACCACACCTGGAGGGATGAAGACCATCTCTTTTCAACAGGTCAGGTCTGCCCCAAAAACTCTTGCAATTGTGTATGAAACCTATGTTATTCTGCAGGCACCACTTAGACATCCAGCCATTGAGTGACGACAGTCTGCTATGGATCTCATCGCCACGGTAAGCAGGGAGCGGACCAGAGTATATTACAGGGTCTGACATTGTACTGGCAAATTTACACACCTCTTTAATGTTAAATAATGAGTCCATGATCCATAAAAACGCCTTGTCCTGTGTAAAAGTTCATCTCCTCTTGTTCTCTCTCATCAAAATCCACCCACATATTTGTTTAGAGCTGTTTTGGCTTGTAAACTGTGTTTGATTTGAATGTATATCTCTCCTGATTCAGACCAGATGACTTTTTCAGTGTAGGAAGCATTATGGATTCTTGCGGCAAAAGTAGGGTAGACAATCAGCAAGTTTAAATAGCGTATACACAGTAATAGTTAAAGATTTATTTTACATATATATTTATTGAATTATGACTTAGATATTGTTGCATACAGTATATTAACAAAATTTGTATTAAGTAATTGTATTATCAATTTGTCAAGACTGCACTCTTAAAGACTGCACACTTTTGTCTAAATGGTTCCATAGAGACCCTTTAACATCTGAAGAACCTTTCTGTTTCACAAAAGCTTCTTTGTGGTGAAAGAAGGTTCTTCAGATTATAAAAAGGTAAGAAAGAGATGGTTCTTTAAAGAACCTTTGACTGAATGGTTCTTTGTGGAACCAAAAATGGTTCTTCTATGGCATCGCTTGAAGAACCTTTTTAAGCACCTTTATTTTTAAGAATGTGGGAGAGCTCCAAACTCCAAATGCACTTCCATATACAGTATAAATGTGTTTTCATAAAACAAGTGAAATGCTATGCAAAAACTTCAGCTATAGTTAAGCAGAAAATTGCATTAACGAATGTAAAGTGTGTGTGTGTGCCTAAAGAAATATTGTCAAAAAACGTGATCAAAATTTAAACTGAAATATATATATATATCTATAAACTTTTTAACTTTTTTTTTTTTTTTTTTTTTTGTGACATGTAACCTTTTACAATAATCTTTTTTCAAAGATTTAAGTTCAGTCTTTCTGACCCAACAAACCACTTTGGGCTGGATTAAGATGCTTTTCCAATGGATCAAGATTGATTTGACTGGTTAATATGGTCAGTCAAATGCTGTGACTACACCATCTGTCTGCAAAATGTATCTTTCTCAAATGAAGTCATTCACATTTATTTATTTATTTATTTATTGGGCATAGGTTTCACATCGGTTCAAATATTTCCACTGGTATTCATTTATTGCATATGTTTTATAGTTGTGAGCACTTCTGTGATCTATCATCATGCTCTCTGATGCTATTTGAATAAATAGCCTCATACTGCAGCAAAATCAGAATGTAAATCAGTCTCATCTTCTTACAATACTAAACAAAAATTTTGCATAGAGTTAGGTAGATATTAAAAGACTATGTTGAAAGAAAAAACTTGATATACTGGTGAGAAGATCAAGCTTCAATCGCTCCAGAGCAGGTAAATTGGCTGTAAATACATTTCACCGATAACTTTTAAAACCTTGTTATACTTACATTTCATATCTAAATATATTCCTATCTAAAAAGAAATTAGTTGATTTGATGAGTTAAAGTAAAGAAAAAACACGTTGGCATATATATATATATATATATATATATATATATATATATTTATTTTTTATTTTTTATTTTTTTTACAGAGAAACTGACTGTTAAAAATACTTTTGTTGGTAAAACTGGTGAATCTAGTCATATTAAACAATCTTTGTGAATATGTCAGCATATGAAATGTATGACCAATTCCTGAATGTGTCTAAAAAACCTCAACAATAGATGTTGGTTATATTTAAATTTATTGCCATTTCAGCTTCATCAGCTTTTACATGGCAGATACAAATTAATCATACAATGACACATTATTATAAAATTTGTCTTAGGCAAAAAGACAAGATTAAACAGAATTCTATATAACATTCTTTAAATGTGCTTGCGGTATGAATGAAAGCTTTTCTGAGTCCATAAATAAGTTCTTTAAAGTTAAATCGCTGTCTCATAACATTATAAATTGGACAGACCAAAAATATATGTTTTATAGACAACTTGAGGCTACAGTATTGACATTTTGGTGCTTTTTCACCCTTCAATAAACACCCATGAGTCAGTCAAGTATGGCCTATCCGACACCTTATGTATATAACTTGGTCGTGTCTTGATGTTAAAGGGTAGATTGTTTCCAACCACAGGATTTATTTCATATGTGTTATTTTGATATTATATCCTTTCTTCTTGCCATTTTGTCATATATTGGTTGATTAAGGGGTTTATGTCCAAGGGTGGGTTTGGCATTCACTGATTCTTTCTGCAAGAACATGTTTTGCAACCATGTCTGCTTGCTCATTTCCAATAATGCCTTGACTGTAGAAAAAATACACTTTCAATATCATAAAACTAACCAGCAGGTCGTGATCTTGTCATTTCTTTCAGTGAACAAACCTGTGAAGACAAGATGATGCAGAACAAGATTCAACTCGTTGTTTTTCTCGGTGAGTGTCAGTGAAAGAAACTGAAGTCAGATCAGAGCCTTAGAGCAACTTCTCACTATTGATTTTCCTGCAGCAGGAATCCTGTCGAAGGTTTCAGGTGACCTGTATCGATTTGTTCTCATCGAAGAGCCGAAGACCTGGAAAGAAGCTCAATCTTACTGCAGAGAGAAACACACGGATCTGGCGACGGTTCAGAGCGATGAAGACAGAGCCAAACTAAAGGAGGCAGCAAACACTGTGAACTTTAAATCTTTCGCTTGGATCGGCTTCTCCAGTGTTTGGCGTTGGTCGTATCAAAACACGTTGATCAGCTATGAGAAGTGGGATACCTCTCAGCCAGACCTGTCTGACACAAACGAGGCCTGTGGGACTGTAAATAACTACGGACGATGGGGTGATGAATACTGTACTGATTATGACAACTTCTTTTGCCAAACTGGTAAGAAATTATACATTACTCATAGATCTCTTTGATTTGAATTAAAAAATGATACTTACCTTACACACTGCAAAAAAAAAAATATATATATATATATTTTCTTAGAATTTTTCTTAGTATTTCTTAGTCTTGTTTTCCAGTACAAATATCTAAACATTCTTAGATGAAGATACATACACTTGAGAAGCAAAATGACTTAAAATTTCTCAATGGTAGTGTAAAACAACACTCTTTTTATCTTATCAAAAACAGCTCTGTTCACAGAAACCCGTTTCGGTGCATGTTCTTTTAAATGATAATGAGCAAACGCTCACCCCACCCCTCTCTTCTGTTAAAGTCACCATTCTTATTCATGCAGTTATAACAGCTTAAAAACAATTTAAAATACATTTGTAAATGACTTATTAGTCATTAACAAACACCTTTATGAATCCTTTACAAAGGCAACCTTAATGTAGTGTAGTGGATGCAACAAAGCGACCCTTGAAAATCATTTGAACTTTGTGTCAGTACATCGTAAATAGAACGAGGCAGCAGTTTACTGTTGGGAATTTGTCAGTCGCACCACATCCAGTGTAGACAGCATTACTGATTATAATGAGTTCTACAGTATTTT
Organism: Tor tambroides; assembly: GCA_021397915.2. NCBI lineage: Eukaryota > Metazoa > Chordata > Actinopteri > Cypriniformes > Cyprinidae > Tor > Tor tambroides. The sequence continues at coordinate 4,424 of JAFVLL020035079.1, read as the reverse complement.
GTTCTGCCACGCCTCTTGCATCAGGTGTAGACACAGTTCGAGACTGTTCACTTTAGCCGCATTCATCGTGGAACTTGCTAACTAGCACATTATTAGTAAAAGCGATTTGCAAAGATTCATTAAAAAACTTACACTTACTTCTGAAGGTGAAGCTGGTTCACGAACAGCTGGTACCGATCCATCCTTCAGGAACAACTTTTTAGCAAAACCTGCTTTGTACTGACCCGCGTTTACAAAGTGGTCTGGTGAAATGAATCGCGCAAACATAAATTCATTTAGGTAGATCGGGGGCACATTCCCTTCAACAACAAAAGTAACCCTCTGCGTCGTCAGCGTCTCAGACATTGGGAGAAAATGACGACTGCTATGCTCCTTATTGCATCCAACAACAAAACACCTCAATCGCTTAGGCGTAGGGATGTAAGGATTCACTTAACTCACGATTCGATTCAATTCAAGATTCGATTTTCTCAAGATTTTTTGGTAACACTTTATTTTAGGGTCTCTTAACTAGTTGCTTATTAGCATGCTTATTACTAGAATATTAGTCATTTATTAGTACTAACTAATGCCTTATTCTACATGACCTTATTTTACATCCCTAATCCTACCCAATACCTAAACTTAACAACTACCTTACTAACTATTAATAAGCAGCAATTTAGGAATTTACTGAGGGAAAAGTCATAGTTAATAGTGAATAAGTGTTCCCTATTCTAAAGTGTTACCATTTTTTTTAACAAAATGAGATTGAAGACATTATACAGTAAATAAAAAGGTGTCCTTTTATTAGGCTATTGCTGCACGTTTGTTTGTGAAATTGAACAAAATTAAATTGAAATTTTAAAAATAAGTTACACAAATAAAAGAAATACCGGTAACACTTTATAATAACATTCAGTTGTAAGTCATTTATAAGTGACTAGTTAATGATGAACTAATCATTTACAAAACATTCATAAGTGATTATTAAGTGATATGCTAAAAATTTGTTTATTTTTTAATTAATTTACAAGTCATTAGTTAATGATGAACTAATCATTTACAAAACCTGACTATGTGTTCATAGATGATTAATAAATAATAAAAACACTTGTATACACCTACAGATCATTTGTAACAGCTAAGAAAGATCTACAAATGATGTGTAACACATTTACAAGTGATGAGTATTTTATACTTTAGATTAGGGGATGCAGAAAGCTTTGTAAATGATTTCTTCGTGTGTTTACACAACAGGTTTTGAATGCTTTGTAGTGTGTACTGCAATATAATGGCTGACTGGTGAGGGTGTAGGCAGATGTCTTCTCTGACACACATGGAGTATTTTAACACTGTGCACCTGATGTGATCTTCAGTGGAGGGTAAAACCGGTTCACATTATCACTAGATCCCACACACTCCACACAGAACACAAGTATTTGCTGATGAGAGAAAGGGTTTAACACAACCCACTGGAATACCCTGACTGTAAGTCATTTACATGTTTATTCACTTGACATCATGAGTCATTAAAATTGGATAAACATATCTCCTCTGTAATTGGTTCCAGTTTTTACCAACTACGCTTGCTGTCTAAAATCAAACACTTTTTAAATGCTACAACATTAGAGACTGTTGTCCACGCCTTTATTACCTCACGCTTAGATTACTGCAACTCACTATATTACGGTATTTCGAAATCACAAATCACTCGCCTACAATTGGTCCAAAACGCTGCTGCTAGATTTATTCAAAATAGTCGCAAATGTGATCACATCACCCCTATACTGAGGGCCCTCCACTGGCTGCCTATTCAGTTTAGAATCGATTTTAAAATTCTCTTATTGGTGCACAAATCTTTACACAACCTGGCCCCTGGCTATCTTTCAGAGCTGTTGCATTTTTATACTCCCACTAGAAGTCTAAGATCCAGTGATCAGAATCTCCTTTTAGTCCCACAGTCCAGACTGAAACGTAGAGGGGATCGAGCTTTCTCTGTGGTTGGGCCTCGGTTATGGAACAATCTGCGGCCTGAGATTAGAGTGGCACCTTCCCTATCCGTTTTCAAGTCACTTTTAAAAACACACTTGTTTGATCTGGCCTACTAATATCACATTCTTATTACACTGTATTATGGTCTGGATTTTTACTTTGTTTTAAGAATGTCTATCTGTCATTCCTTTTGGTTTTTAATCTATATGTTGTATTATCTCTGTTTTATGTGTTTATGGTTTGATTTTAATGTACAGCACTTTGGTCAGTCTTGTGGCTGTTTTTAAGTGTGCTTGATAAATAAATGAACTTGAACTTGAACATCAAATAATTTATTATTCTTAAAAAAAATAGTTTTAGGATAATTGCATTTTTGTGCTTTTTAACAGACCAGCTTACAACTTTACCGAAACATACATAAATTATATACTGATCATTTACTAATGGTTCCTGATTAACAAATGTTTGAGAAAATAGTACAATCTTGACATTTCAATGATTTATAGGTGATTAATAATATATTAACTAGTAATTTATTAACCATTTACTAAGGATCTGTTTGATTATTTCATGATATGCACTGCTCCAGGTGTGTGTTCTCTACTGTGTGTGTGCACTTGGACGGGAATGATTTGAATCGTCACATATTTTAATAGATTTTTAACCGGCTCATGGTTAATCGTTACATCCCTACTTAGGAGCCATTCTCAAAACAATGGCGGCTCAAGCGGGATTTATACTCTCGCCTGGCTCCGCTTCGCAAGCCTCCGCTGACTGCGCGCGCACCTTCCCAAACGGACTTGACGCGTTCGCCGTTGAGATATTCTTTGAAACGACAGGGGGCGACGAGGAGTAATTTTCCTCTAAAACCATCGGGAATCACCGGTGAGAAGAAGTCATTTGCCAGTACAAGACTTCTCGCGTGATGAATTGATGAATTAATAATTTCTTTATGAACTGGTTAAAATAATCTTAAACTTTTGGGTTTATTTCGCATCAAACACAAGACAACTTTCAGCAAATAGTGTATAAATAGTGTCTACATTAATTCTAATTCTGTTTTTATACAATAAAAATAAAACGTTCTTGAATTAAAAAGCCTTGGACGAACTATGCAAAAAAAAAAAAAAAAACCTCTTCATTGATTTCCCTCAAAGCGTTAAAAGTTGCACCTGGTGGAGTTTGAACTTAACATCAAACATGCTTCTGTTTCACACATGCCGGCACAGACTATGCCTATGCTGAAACACTAGTGTCCGTCAACAGTTGTGGGAAGGGCATGGCAAAGTTTTGTCACTTTGCCAAGAATCTGTGAATGGCTTGCTCTGAGAAAGTGATTATGATTTGTTGGGATTTTTTTAAAAAGTACTGAGTGGTTTTTATCATTATAGGGTTGTATACACACACTGCCAAGACACTTTTCAGTTCTAACAACATGTAAAAGTGAATTTTGCATCCGATGACCCCTTTAAGATACAGTATCTTAGCATTTAAGATAAGTCTCTATTTTTTTCTTATTTTAAGCAAAAATCCCACTTAATTTTGATAAAGATCTTGATAAAGATCTTATCTTGAAGCAACACTATGTAGTTTTTCGACATTAAAATAATGTCTCTAAAATTATTTAAGTGCTAGAACAACTCTTAAGTGCACGAATTCTACTGCCGCTGCTACGTGAGCAGCCTCCTAGCACTAAAACCACACTCTGTAAGTTTTGTGTTCAGGTCGGTACACACAGCGCTGCCCATCCCTGTAACCTAGAGTGCTCCCAAAATAGTGAATAGTTTTCGGACACTGGCAGTAACCATGTGTACCATGTCTGTTTCGACACCCAAGATCCAAAAACTAATTCTCCAGTCTACTTCACGTCTGAATGGTTTTTCAAATAAAGAGTCTCTGTTACTTTACAGCTTTATAAACTTATGACAATGTCCGAAGTATAGGCTATTATGGATGTTATCACTACATGATTGCGCAGACAACATTTTATTCTATTATACAAATTACACCCTTTGCAAACAATGCTACATATGAACTATGCGAGCAAAAAAAAAAAAAATGTAACAATATATAACACTATGTCATGATATTTGTAGGACACAGTGTAACACGGGCTACATTACCTGGTTGTTGGACATGGTTTCCAAAGGAGGTTTCTACATTCGCCGGGTCTGTCAGCTTAGTCAACAAGTTCAAGTTCAAGTTCAAGTTGAGCTTTATTGTCATTCTGCTACATGTGTGGACATATAGTGGAACGAAATGTCGTGTCTCGCAGGACCACGGTGCTACATACTAGTTAAACATACATAAACATCGCAAGTATAAGGAAAATAAGAGAGCTATACAACAGTTAATCGTCTGACTATACATATACTATAAATGCTATAACTACTATACATAGTTGACTACACATACACAAACTGAGACTGTACAAAAACTTTACATACATA
>JAFVLL020035077.1:10001-29453 GCA_021397915.2 Tor tambroides | reverse complement strand
CGGTACTTTGATGCCACACGTGACAGTGACGTGGCGTCGGCGCCGGTTCAAGTCGGACAAATTTTCTAACCGGCATGCACTGCTTCAAGTCAGCCACCGATCGGTTTTCATGGCGCTGCATGAAGTCGAACACACCTCCAAAGACTCAAGAGATGAACTAATCAATTCTCTTTCCGGCTCAGACTGCATAGCTTACGCGTATGGGGCTGTCACTTGATGAACGAACGACTCGAAGAACCCGGAGACTTGAAACAGGTGAACTAATTCAGTGCAGAACCTATAGGATGTTGCGCATGCGCGACTGAACGAATCACTCCCCGAGACGACTCGTTCTTCCCGAGTCACATTAAAGATTCGTTCAAAATGAATGAATCATTCAAGAATGACCCATCACTAATACACATACAACAGGAGGAATGTGTGACAACACACAGTTCATCGCACTTTCACTGCACAGCCGCAGACCAGATCAGAATGCCAATGATGATCCCTGTCCACTGTCGAAAGTGCCTACAGTGGGCATGAGAATGTCAGAACTGGAGCAGAGGAAGAAGGTCATCTAGTCTGATGAGTCCCTTTTTCTTTTACATTTTGTGGACAGCTGTGTCCATGTGCACATTTTACCTGGGTAACTGATGGCAGCAGGATGCACTGTGGGACAATGACAAGCCAAGTCCAGGGTATGGCTGTGACATTACCCTTACCTCTAGAAGCAGATTCCAGATGCTCCAAAATATTTCCTATAATTCATGGGGAGTTGAGGGAGGAAGCAACCACCAGGGAATAACCCCCAGCAGGACAATCAGGATGCAGACCCACGGTGCAGTACATAGGGAGAGGAGCCAGGGCAGAGACTTTGGGCCAGATTTACTAACAGCTTGCGCCAGTGCAAACCGTTTTTTGGCATTAAAATAGTACTGTCAGGATTTACTAAAAATGTGCAGTGAAGAATTAATTCTGAAAAGGCATGGACAGTTATTTTTGCACCTGAACTTATTGAATATGCATTTGTAGGAGTTTCCCTCTCAGATGCAAAATTTATTGGAGTAGAGTATTAAAATGAATCGCGCAACATGATTTACTAACGTTTGCACACCTCAAAATTACTGGTATTTGGGCCATTATTTAATGCCCCCAAAAAAGCATGTCTTAAAGCAGATGCTAATTTGCGCTGCTCTTAGTAGATGCACCTGGTCATTATGGAAATGATCTGGCTGCATCTGTGTTCTTTAATGTGTGCATTGTCAGTAAATCACATGCAGAATTTTTCCCTCCCATCGGCGCTTTTATGGAATTGCGTTCTAACGCTAATTTGCCCTGTTTAGTAAATCTGACCCTATGGGGAAAGCAGGCATGCAGGAATCCCCAGCAAGATAACCAGGAGCAGGCCTACAGCAGAAATAACTGCAGTGATCATAAGCTGAGGTCGAACCAGGGTGCCGAAGGACTGAGGAGGAGTTGGAGTGACTGAAGGTCAAGGCGGAGCTGGAGGAAGAGAGGAACCCGACAGAGCAGAAAGTGTGGAAGGATGAGGCGCAGATAAAGGACCAGAAATTTGTGGTGCAGACAGAGTGACAACTCACCAAGGTGGAGCCGGAGGGACAAGGAAGCCCAGTGGAGCCAAGGGGATGATGGTCCCAGGTGAAGCAGAGAGAGTAATGAGCCAACTGACTGCTCGACAGACCTAGGAGGAGTGATGTGCACTGAGGTCCTAGGTGGAGCTATAGACCAATTTCGGCGATGACGTTTTTTGTGGGCGGAGCCTATCTGGTGGCAGAAAATGACAGTTTTAGCAGTCTATGGAAGCCATGGAATAAAATAATTTTAAAAAAGGTAATTTTAAGTAAGTTTATATTTCAAAATTCAGAATTCTTTCTCACATTATATTATATCTCACAATTCTGATAAGAAAAACCAACTCGTCATTCTCTCTTTTCCCCTCAGCTCAGAATCATGAGTTTATATCCCACACTTCTGTCTTTTTCCCTCAAAAGTGACAAACTCGCAATTGTTGATTCTTACCTCCAAAGGCACAACAATACATTTTTTTTCTTATTCCATGGATTTTACCTGTTTCCCTCCACTTGTTACCAGTGTTTTTCTGCCACCACAATGCGTGCACAGCTGCAAGTGGAGTAACTGTGACGTCTACTCCAAATTGGTCTATAGGTTCAACCATGCCGCGCTGGGCAGGGCAGACCAAGGCAGATCAACATGGGCTGGAGGACTAGGTAGTGCAGGTGGGGGTGAACCAACAGGCTTAATGGGGCCACACAAGTCATACATACAATTCAAGTATTCAAATATTTTGCTGACATGGAACAGGCTGAGGAGGTGAGAGTGGGAGGCAGTGGGAGCATCAGCATAGGAGACTTGTAGCTAGTTGATAGAGGAGAATTGAGACTGACTATCAGCAGAGGAGGAAGGGACTGGGCACAGAAGAAAACCAAGACATCCAGAATTTCAGGCTGGGGATCACTGGAATCTCTGATTCAGATGAACTGCTTTGATCGTGATTATTGCTTCCTCATCCAGCTCCACCAATATTCCCACTGTTACAGAAGTACAACCCGACACAGACATGGTCAGACAGCTTCCGCTCTGGAATGGACGTGACAGCAGGCATTTGCTCGGGGTCCATGGCGGGCATCAGCTCTGGCTCTGAGTCTGCAGTGGGCTCAGGTTCTGGGTCCATGGTGGGTATGGGCTCGGCCCAGATGAATGAGGACATTATGATGGGAATAGTCCAGGGAGTGGCTGTGAATCTAAACATAAAGTTTAATATTGGTCAAAGGCAGGCTGAACAAAGGACAACTGACCCAATACAAACAGTTAATAATAATAATAATAAAAGTTTCCCAATGAATATCCAAATGAAATTAATCACAAAAAATCAATATTTGATATATCAATATCAGATTACACAACTTCTTAGACTGATAAAAAGCAATGGACAATAAGCTGTGCTGACTTTATTATGTACACTTCTCTCTCCATCTGTCTCTCTTCATTAAAAACTAGCCTTGATGAAACTTACCTTACCCACTAAGTAGCAAAAGTCTACTAAACACTGTTTATTGGTATCTGGTTTTCACTTTTTTGTCATTTACATCTCATAAATTCAATGATTAAGGTAGTTTGAACTGCATGAGTTTCTCTTACTGAAGTCTTAAGAGTAGTTTTCCTAGGCCTATTACAAAAATTGATTTAAAACTTATTCTTAAAATAATAGCCAGGAATCCCTCATATTCTTCCTGGTATTTCAGCCAGAACTGTTCTTATTTGGATATTTTTAAAAATAACACCAATAGCACTATTCCCTTCCAATAAACTGGTATTTTCAAAACAAGAAACTGTGCTTCTGTATAAGTGGCAATGGCTTGAAATTCCCGTAATAGTTTTCATTAGCTGTCGTCATGTGGATTCTGCTCCTCCCATCCCAACTATGCTCTGATTTTTTCCTCACCTGCACAGTCTCTCAGACATCTGGCAGGATTAAACACCTCTTTAACACAGAGATGGGATAGAAAGAGACAGGTGAGGCAAAAACAAAACAAACAAAAAAATACCTTAAAGTAAGTTGCATCCCTCTGTTTATTTATTTTATTTATAAATTATATATTTTTTTCTTTGTTTTATTATTATTATTTTTTTTCTCTTCACTATTTTAAATTTTTGCAGGTCACTACGAGAAACTTTAAGAATAAGACGCTCCCAAAATAGAACCTTCAAAATGGAATTCCTGTGATGCTTTGTATGTTGGGGAAGTTGTGGCCTAATGGTTAGAGAGTCAGACTCAAAACCCAAAGGTTGTGAGTTTGAGTCTCAGGCCGGCAGGAATTGTAGGTGGGGGAGTGAATGTCCAGCGCTCTCTCCACCCTCAATACCACGACCCTTGAGCAACCTTATAGCCTTTGAGCAAGGCGCCGCAGCATAAATGGCTGCCCACTGCTCCGGGTGTGTGGTCACTGCTGTATGTGTGCACTTGGATGGGTTGAATGCAGAGCACAAATTCCATATGAGTCACCATACTTGGCTACATGTCATTTCACTTTCACTGCACTTTGTGATGAAAAAAGTGATGTGTCACATCACTTTTTCACTCTCACTTCACTTTTGTGGTATTGCACCTGAGGAAAAGGACTACAAAATGATTACAAATTCAACCTAAACCATAAAACAAACAATATTTCCTCTTCAAAATCAAGTGAAGAATCAATAAGAATGTGTTCCATCTTCACCAATCAAGCACAGTTCTTCATCAAAGGTGTGGAAAATATTCAACCTCTTAGCTGTATTCCATTTGTTCAGTAATACAGTGCTTGTCACAAATGCCATTATGTGAGCAGTGATACTGATAAGTTATTCTGCTTTGTTTAGAACAATATTGTACAATTAAACAAACAAACAAATCATATTTTTAATAGAAAAAAAAATCTCTAAAAAAAGGTTCTCTAAATGAGCTCTTTGGCTTAGATGACTTTTGGGATGCAAAATGTATATAATATGAAAAAGGTATTATAAAACAGAATAAACAAAAATTAGACTATTATTGGCAATTTAAATGTATTCTAGCCAATCATCAGTGTTAAAATGTAACATCTTTCTAAAATAAACCCAATATCTCAACATGACAAACGTCTTCCTTACAGATACCAAATATGCAGTTTAAAAGTTCATTTTGAATAACAGTTGAGATGCTTTTGAAGTCTGACTGAATCGTAAAGTGTATCTTAAAGCCTTAAACTAAAGTCTTAAAGTTACTATTATCGCTTCTACAAAGTTATGATGTTGCAGTTGTGTACTTTTATAGGAAGTCATAGTTCCTCTTTTGAGTTTGCTGCCTAGTTGTGAAATTAGTGGGATAGACATGCATGTGTAATCTGTCCCTGTTTGGAAAAACATTACTGATGCCATTCATCTGATCCAACCATCTTAAACTCAACACATTTCCAAGAATGGATGGATGGTTTGTCTTCTGAATTCTATGGATTGTTTGCTTAAAAAAAAAAAAAATCTTTTCATAGAAAGTAATATGAAAGTTTCACTTCCCCTGCAATTACTCAAGGCATTAAGTAACAAAGGCAACATGTCTTAATAACAATTACAACATTTAAGCATTGCACAAGATGCTATAATAGATACCAGTATGGTTTTTTAAAAGGAGACATTTATAATGGGCTAGTTGCAGATGGAGGCAATGGTAGATTTCCAGTTTAACAAGTGTGTGCATAGACACTTCCAGTATTGCCTGATGCCAGTGCAGAGCCAGAGAAAGCCAAAAATGTTCTACATAATATCACTTCAAATAATATTTGAAACTTAGGCATATGGTGAATGAATGAAACAAAATTTATTGTTGTGACAGAGCGCTACCCTAACACTAATTAAACATACATGAACAAGCTAATCAATGTCTTCAGGACTACTTGAAGGCTACAGGCAGGTGAGTTTATCTGGAGCTAAACTCTGCAGGACAGTGGCCCTCCAGGACCGAGTTTGCAAATTTCTGATATATAGAATCATCTCAGTCTTAACAAGCCTATTAAAAGCAGATTCACTGAAGGACACAGGAACAACAAGAACAGAAAAAAGAGAAGAGACACACTTATTTTACACCATTTGTCTATAAAAGTTCTTAATGAAAATGTTTTATTGAAAAGTATAGTTTCATTTGAATAGTCATCATTATGATGATTAATGTTCAGTGTTCAGCATTCACCTTCACATTTGCATTATCAAAGAATGCCAAAACAAGTAATATTCACTGATCTCATCTGAAGCCTGATCGTAAGTGTGTTGACCCACCAACCTTGTGAAACTGCAGCATGAAAGCCAGCAGTGTTGCAGCAATCCAGTTTTAGTACAGATTTTTAAAAACATGTTGTGCACAATAAAGTTTTGAACTACTATATTATTCATACACACAGACATCAACAAGCAGCAAATGAATCTCAACAATGGTGACATCAAAGAAAAACTGAATGTCCAGTTGAAAAATCTTACACAATAATGCTGTAGAATCATTGAGAGATGATTTTTGTTAACATGATTTTGTTTGTTTTGTTTGCTTTTTAAAGCACAAGAAAGCACAAAGAAGTTATTTATGCATCACTAATGGAACATTTTTGCCTGAAAAATTTAGTTGGACATTTTTCAATTGTTACTTTTTTTTCAGAATGTTCAGAGAACATTCAAATGTAATGCTCCTTTTGTGTTTGCAAAATATAAATAAAATGAAATAAAATGAAATATTCTTTTAATGTTTTAATGTAACCAAAAAAAAAAAAAAGATAAGAGTAATATTCAGAGAATATTAAAGAATGTTTTCACAACTTAATGAGAACTTTTAGCAAAATATTTTTAGAACATATTTTTGTTAGTTGGGATACTGATACCTTACAGTGTTTCCTGACTTCATGAGACATACAGATCCAGACATCTCAGATCCCCTATCTCTGATTTTGCTATCTAGTAGAATTTGAGGAATCTTTATGATAACGGCATTCCTGTTACAGTAAATGTTCTGAGGGTTTCAGAAACACACAGATGTGAAATTTTCTTTAGCACGAACATGGGCCACATCTCATCTGATAACTTCATTCTGTAGCTGCATGAACAGTGAGATGTTAATCATAAAAACAGACACAAGAGCAGCATGTTTTCATGATTCAGTGAGTTCATGTTTTTAGCTTCTGTCAGTTCTATTACATGTTTCCTGTGTGTGTTCTGCCCCTGTCTGCTGTGTGCCTAGACACTCATTGAACCACACCCACTACTTGTTAGTTCCCATACTGTAGCTAATCATTGGTTCCTTTGGTTATCCTGTGAATTAATAGCCCTTGTGTTTCCCTTGTGCTTTGTTAGTTGTTGAATGTTATAGTGATGGTTTTGCTTGTGTTTCTATTCCTAGTTTTCTTAGTGTCTGGCTTATTGTTTGTTCTTGTTTTCTCATAATTAAAACCTGCCCATAGATCTATGCCTCAGTTTCTCCTGGACTCAAATAACAGATTCATTGTTCTCATTTAATGATATTTATTGTGCAACATCTGATCTTTGGTTTACAATTTCCTGCTCATCTAGTCTGACAGCTACGCTTTTCTCCTCCCATGATCAGACCGTGAGCAAATATTATCTTTGAGTCTCACAGAAACTAAACAATCTGTCGAGATCAAAGCAAGAGAGAGGAACTATGAGGCAGATCATTTCGGATTGAGCCCACATATAAAAAAGAAAACATGAAATTTCTTGTTGTAGAAAAATGGTTTGTTCATTATTTTTTTAAAAACCATTTGACAGGCCAATTTGTATTTCCAGGTTTTATTTCCTAATTCTGTCTCTTTCATTTTTCTCTGTAGGTCAGAATGAAGACAGCAGGAACATATAAGATCATGAAATGAAGCTTCAGTTGCATGTAAGTCTGTGTATATTTACTCATGTAATTCACTGCTGTACATTTCATCAATTGGATCAAATTTCACATCAGATGCAAAGATGTCTACAGCAACCTGCTGAAAAGACCAACTTATATTTATTACTACATATCAAATTTAATTTTTAATGAAACTAGCTCAGTACTTTGTGGTCTAACCACTGAAATGAAAAATCAAAGTCCAGACATGACAGACAGATGATTTGGAGATAGTAAGTTCAGAGTAAGATCAGAAATATGTTCAATATTAATAATGGTGAAAATTCAGTGCATGGTAATGCCAGTGTATGATATGGGCTTGATTTATGGGTCCTACATGGATTTGTCCATGGGTTTCATGTTGGCTTTATCTGAATTCTCCCCATTGGGTTGTGACCATGATGATCAGGTAAGTTTGATGAATTCTGAATGAAATGTTATTTGGACAGACAAATGTAGTTTGCTGCCCTTATTTGTGTTTGGCCTGCTGCGTTTTGGTCGTCAAATGCTTTAACTAAAATTAAAAGGGAAACCGTTTGTATAGCATTAATCAATTAATTAATGATTATAAGGTTTATCAGCTGTAAATATTACTTTTATTTAGCAATTAGCATTAGCATTCTGTATTACTGTCTTTTGTGTTTCAGTGCAGGCACAGTTAGTTTTATTTCATATTAGTTTGATTTTGCTAGTCTTACAGTGCATTTAAGGTTTTACCAGAAGGATAAGATGGAAATAAACAATATAAACTTCTTAAATTCAATTATTATTACTTATTAGTGTATGCACATTTGACCATACTTGTGAGGTCCAAAATGTCCTCACTATTCAAAAATGTCCTCACTAATATAGTGAAACGCCGAATGAGGAACATGTTTTTGCTGTTGCTAAAGGAAATGAGTTTATCAATATGTTATGTTTACCAGTATTAAATCAATTTTGTATTATTTATGTAACATTTCATGTTCATGTTAAAATTTGTACTGATAACAGATCAGTTAAAACAGTGTCTGTGTGCACAGTGCGCAAAAACATAAAACAGATACAAATGTGTAAAAATCATTGTGGTCAGGGTTCAGATCTGCAATACAAAGAGCACAAACTGTTAGTTACACACTAACCCAGGGCCGGCCCAAGCCTTTATGGGGCCCTAAGCAGAATTTTATTTCAGTGCCACCAATAAGATAAACTATTGTCAGTGCTTGCTTATTTGTACACTATAAATCTAACACACCTATTAGTAAATGGATTATCCATATAAATATATCTGGGATTGTTGAAAACTCACGTGCCGTTTCATCACACTGGCACTGGCAGGTGGTGTTGGTTGAGCCCCACCTATCAACATTGCTCCTAGGGAAGTTTCATAAGAGTATAGTTGGTGGAACTGAATGTTATTTTAACAACTTAAATTATTGAACACAGCAAGCCATATGTACGCCGAAAACAACAACTCTTCAAAGTTTATGAAACATAATTCTAACCTAAGTAACCCCAAGCTTGAAATCTGATTGGTCGATAGAAATGTTGATCCAGAACCAACAAGGATGTTGATTTAGGAAATTTTGTCAATACATATGTCAAACATAAAGTATTTTTGCCATGTTTTCCAGTAAAAGTCCCTAAAAGAATAATACATTAAAACATGTATTTAGAGAATATACTACTTGTAGGCCTATTAAGTCATTAGCAAACAAAATTGTTTTTGTTTTAAGCATAAACAACAAAATATAGTGAGGTTTATGCTCTAAACTACAAAAATATAGCCTAAAGAAATAAAGTGAATTTTGTAATTTACTGTCATTGTAATTACACAACTTTCTACTGCTCTGTTATAAAGAGAAAATCTTTTTGAGTTTTTGTATTTTGTATCGTTGTTGTGTGGCGCCATCTACTGGATAATAATAATAATAAAAAACTAAATCTAATCTTTGTAATATTTTATACAGTGACAATGCACAGCGGTAATTTAGATGAACTTTGTCCTTAGTTCCCCAGTAACAGCATAATTCAGTCTAACTTACACCATATTCATATTATTTCAGTCTAACTTAAATGTATATAGCATAATGAAAATACAAAGATCTAAAAAAAAAAAAAAAACGGCCCTACAAGACCAGGGTTTATGCAGCTGTTGATGAAAGTGACAGTGGTGGTAAAGATCTGTAAAGATCACTACTTTTGGTCTAGTCTGTGAGGATGATGCAGTTACGAAACTTTTTTAGTGATTGCCTAATTTATTCCGAGCTATGACGAATGACCTGCAGAGGGCAGCAGAGAAGCTCTAAAGCACTCAGAAAAGACTTTAGGCAAATCAGAAAGAGTTTATCTTTACAGAGGCCATACCAGTGCAATAAAAGTAAGCGGTAACAGAGGAGATGTATTAGTTCATAATGAAATTACCAGAAATGACCAGAATTGCCCTCTTACAGCAAATAATTTACAACATAATTCACTTTCAGACAGTGGCGTACGGGACACCCCCTCAGACCCCGCGGTGCGGTGACCCGTCGCAGGACATTCTAAAATACATTTACAGGTCGCACAGAACGTGTTTTTGCTTTGAAACGCAAAAAACACAGGATCTCTTTTTTAAAAAGGTTTAAACTTTTATTTAACTTCAGCGCCGCGTTTTTAGAACGCTGTGTCATGCTCCATCGAGACACTCAGCGCAAAGGTGGAAAAGCGCATAAAAACTCTTTAACGTGGCTGAGTGTTCTAAAATAACAACCAGGTAAAAATCATATAGCCTACAATGAATTATAGGCCTATAATTAAAATTGTTAACACTGCAGGCATCAATGAAAATTAAGAGCAGCTTTATTTCAAGCACCGGCTTTTAAAACATCCTGTTTAACACGAAATAGGCTACGTTTCTTATTGTTTTCACTATGTTCGTGCCACAAGTGAAACATAAGGGGAATAAATTAAGACAATAAACCCCTATATGAAGTAGGCTAGATTCGTCTCTCGTTATCTCTGAGAGAATATGCGCCGTTAATGCGGAGTCAGTTTTTACTTTCGCTTTCTGAGAAAGACGTTCACCGGCATAAATTTGCACATTGCTTGTATGATATCCATTGGCTTGCCTTCATGGTTTAAAACAGAAATATTTCCAATATTGTTTAATTAGCAGAGAGTGTTTATGACAAGAGAAATGCAAGAGAAATTTGTTTTTCACCGCTTGTTTTAGATTAGAGCAGTTGAGATTTTCATGTTAAGCGTTTT
Organism: Tor tambroides; assembly: GCA_021397915.2. Lineage (NCBI taxonomy): Eukaryota > Metazoa > Chordata > Actinopteri > Cypriniformes > Cyprinidae > Tor > Tor tambroides. The sequence goes on along the minus strand of JAFVLL020035077.1, from coordinate 18,814 downwards.
AGAATGAAAATCACTACGCACATATTGTTATTCAATAACAACTTGCATCAATGCAATGATTACTGTTAAATCAGTTATGAGAAAGGCGGACTCCCGTGAAGGGCCCCGTCTCATTCTTTGCGGGGGTCATTACAGATGCTTACAGCAGAAACTAATACACACACACACACACACACACACACACACACACAGTGGGGGAGATAATTATTTGATCCCCTGCTGATTTTGTAAGTTTGCGCACTTAAAAAAAAAAAAAGGGAAAAGAAGAAGGGTTTGTCATTTTTATGGTAGGTTTATTTTAACTGATAGAGACAGAATATCAAACAAAAAAAATCCAGAAAAAGCAGCATACAAATATTATTATTATTTTTTACATTTTAGTAAGTCAAATAAGTATTTGATCCCCTACCAACCAGCAGGAATTTTGGCTCCCACAGATTGGTTATGTGTACATGTGGAACACAGATTAGTCCTGTCACTTTAAGAAGATACTCCTAATTTCAGCGTGTGTGTATAAAAGACACAGGTCCATAGAATAGTGATCAAAATTAGAGAACAGTAGCCACTGTAGTACAAAGAAGATTACAACTAAAATTTTGGAGGGTTACAGCTGTCAGAAATTAATATGAAGAGACCCTTGCTTTGAATGACTTCAGCACATTTGCGGCTGCAGGACATTTCTCAGACTGTGCTGGTGTGATCTTGGTCCACTCTTCTTCCACTCTTCCACAGTTTGGTAACTAAAGTGGGTTTCTTAGCCATGACTTTGTCCCCAAAGTGACTTAGATCAGGAGGGTTTAGATCAGGACTCTGCGCCAGCAGTTTCATTATTTCAATGTTCTTAGCTTCAATGAACCACTTTACCTGTTTTGCAGTGTGACTGCGGCATTGTCCTGCATGAACATTGCAGGCTGATTGGGAGATTCTTGCAGGGAAGGAACTGCATGTTGCTGAAGAAGGTTCTGATTAACATTTGCATTCATCAGCCATGTAGCTGTATAAGAGGCCCAACTCCTGCTGCATAAAACATCCCATAAACCATGACACTTCCTCGTCCACCTTTCGCTGACTTCTTTATGCACTTTGGCTTCAGTCTTTCCTCAGTTTGAAGCCGAAAAAAAAAAAAAAGTTTCCAATCAGACCCAAATAAATGAATCTTGCTTTCATCACTGAAGGGAACTTTGGACCAGTACTCCTCTCTTCACACAACATGCTCCTCAGAAAAAATGAGTTTAGCTTTTTGATCCTTTCTGCTGATGAGTGGCTTCATCACTGCAGTGTGCACTTTCAGGCCAACTTCTCTTAAACATGCAGAGACAGGTCCTTACCCTGTACTGCACTGAACTGGCAAGCAGTTCCAGCTGCAGTGTTAACCGATTCCCCATTGAAAGTCCCTGCATTATACTGTCTTCTCAAGGATTTGTCTTACGTGGACAGCCAGCCTTTTTGGGGGACTTGAATGAATTAATATCATTGTAAACCTCCAATTTTTGAGAAATCACTGATTTGGAATGACCAACTTCTCTTGCAGTGGCTGAAAGTATCATCCCTTTGGCCTTCATCTGGACAAGCTCCTGTCGCAGGGTCTCAGTCTCTTTGGAACGGATCACACTCTTGCAATCTCAGTGAAAATCTCAGGAATGCTGCCAGTTAAATAGGGTTCATCATTTAATTAAGGAAATTAGCACCAGGTGCCAGATTAACACCAATAACTGGGAGGTACCTACATCTGTAATTGTTCTCTAATTTTGATCTTGAGTTCTTTTTCAAATATCTCATTTAATTTTTTTATACTCTGCTTCGGAATATACAGTATATAACTCATGAAATATGCTTAAATGACAATGACAATGACCTATAAAATATTGGTTGTGCCGATAGCAACATCACAGACATGTCATAACACATATCATTGGCCAACTTCATTGTTGTGTTTAAATCATGGCTTCAGACACTGGTCACGCTGAACATTCCCAAAAGTGTCCACTAGAGGACACAGTGAGTTCTCATTCGAAGGGGAACTCACTTTCAGACATGCTTGACAGTCACTCCACCTCAAAGTGAGCCAAAATACTGGCGTATATGATCCTATGATCTTTTTTTTTTTTGCCAACTCATTCAGTGCCTCAGTTATTCACTGAACTGAACTGAGCACTCAAATGAAAGTTTTTGTGGTTTCACATTGTTTATGTGAAAAGGTGAGCTGATCAAGGCAAGTTTATTCACTTTGTATACTTTAGACATGTAAAACATCTCTGTTTCACATCATATTTGGTGCTTTAATACTATAATTGTGCGTATGTTACATTTTTGCGTGATTATGTAAACAAACTGGGGAATCAGTTATTTTAAACAGAAGCTAATTGTCCAAAAGAACCAGTTTGCAGAAAAGAATCAGATTTCCCCATTGTCTTCGGTTATAGATTGCAGGTAATACTGTTCTAAATAATGTTCAGTGTCTTGCACAGACTGATTGTTTCGCTTCATAAGAGAGCCACATCAGGAGCCACGGGTATTCAATTTGCTTTCCTTTATATGCTTTTTTCCCTGACAAACCTGTAGCCATTTGCATTTTACTTATCGCCAAACCAATCAATATAAATGTAGAAAGCTAAATGTGAAAGGTAAGAAACTAATAATAAACATAGGGGTATTTGTACAAACATTACATTTTATAAAGAACAGGTGTGGATTGAACAACAAGGAACCATTGCAACAGAGTTTTATAAGTTTGTTTAAAAAAAGTTGTTATACTGAAATATTGCATAAATATTAAACAACTGTTAGTTTTGATCCTCAGATCAGGATTTGATTGGTCAGCAGCACTGGGACATTTCCAACCTGGTCTCATGACGAAAACGTACCTTCGGGAACTTTTGCGCAAGATGCGAAATACGTACCGCCATGTACGCTTCGTGACATATTCGATATGATATGTCCACTGAGCGGTGCTAAAAGAGTGTTTGGTCTTTTAACCTATGGTATGTTTTGTGTGACTTTGGTTTTGTAGGTGTCACCGCAGTTCTGACTTGAAATGTCCATTGAGTGGCTCTATAAGTCTAATGCTCCATGACATTTCAAAATAACATTCCATCTGCACAACACCTAAACCTACCCAAAAGTGAATGTGATGTATGCCGTTTTAGCTTGTTTTTTGATCTCTCAACCCAAGCATTCCGCATCCTAAATCCAATCCCGTGCTGACTGAGCTACTGAGCAAGCTTGTTATGTCTGGAAAAGTGAAACATATGGAGCTGTAATCATAATTGTGTAGGAAAACGATTACAAGTGTTTGCTGTTTTACTGCCGCTAGTGTTCATTTCTTATTTTTTGTAGACGTATTTTCGCGTCTCATGAAAAAGTTCCCAGAGGTATGCTTTTCACTGTTCGTATCACCCTACTTGTCTGTGTTTTCAGCAATAGGCCTTCAATAGTTCATATTATGTTCACTTGCTTTTCCCCAAAAAGGCTATGTTTCAACACTTATTTGTGCAAAATCATTTATTTTATTTCAGTAATTTATTTCCTTACAAGATTAACCCTAGATTTGTGTGAAATGACTGCCAGTTTCAGTTTGTTGAACAATTACAGCAGTAAAAGCTTCAACATAAGTGTTGTGAACGTGGTTTACATACTTTAACACTTTGCAAGTGCTAATTGGGCATTGTGTGGGTCTAGTAAACAAAGTCGACATACTTTCCATTTGAGGTTAAGACAACTGTGAGAACTTCGTAAACATAAAGGTGTTGGAAAAACACTGCACTTGTTTCACAGTTTAACCTCCACTCTAGACAAAGGTGAAAGTCATTGGTTGTTAAGTGCCAAAGCCAGTGGAACACTGGTTTTGGTTTAGCACTTCACATGAGTTTAGTTATAAAAAAACTTAACACTGCATAGTGTTATATTTTTTACTTAAACTGCATAGTGTGTATAACTAGCTGAACAACTTTGTTCTAGAATGACATATCAAAAGCAGACAAAAACATACACAAAGATATATATTTAGCATAATGAAGCAACTATTATAACTATTATTATTACATACCAATGAAGCAACTTCATAATAAAGGTAGATTTTAACTAAAAGGCTGAACCGTGTTCTCAAGAGTGATTTTTTTTTATAAATGTAAGGTTGGGCCAAGTTGTTGCGTGTGTTTTAAATATGGTTATTTTATAATTATATACTATTTAATGTGAAACTAATTGTAAATTTAATGTAGATATATGGTATTAAAGGCAGTCATGTCAATATAAAAGTACAAAATATGTACATTTAAAGTAAAAGGATCACATTCTTCCATCTAGAAAACATTTCTGCCATTCATTTGCAAACACATTTTTTATTTCTGATTCAAATACCAAAATATACTCACAGATGTTTTCTCAGAATAAAACACACAAAACAAAAAAACAAGTAGATGGACTCGTCACACTTACATTTTGTTAAAACACAAAGGCAAAAAAAAAAAAAAAAAGCCCTGAGAGCTGATTTCGAGAATGTAGGTTGACAAGCCACAACATTTCACGCTAACAGACTTTACCATCTTACGATCCTGTGCAAAATGAACTTCTACTCAGTCCAACAGCATTGAAAACTCAACCAGTCTTCACAAAAATAATGAATATTGTGCACACTCTCCATCCACTCGCGTACATATATTTGCATCTACAATCACTCACAAAAGTTTCCACCAGATACGGCTTAAGACAGCTACTTCAAAGAGAACTAGACCAACAAGTAAATATAGAAGTTCTTAAACACACATTTCATCTGAAGCAGGGGTTTTTGATGCCACCAACCAGCAAATATAATGACTCTATTGCAAGACTCACTAAATACAAAGACAGGTACATATTTTTCTGTATAAAACATCCACACAATAATAATACAGTGAAAGAAAAAGAACTTAATATTTTCCAAGTAATATTCTCTACACATTATTAGAGTATATTTTCAGATATACACATATAGAGAAATATAAATCTATAGCGGCCAATTCAATTAAATAAATGTGATCTCATGACTTCAACCAGTCTTTAGAAAGCAGAATGAAACATTAATGATTTCAAATGTAGTTGAGTTTAAATTATTTTACATTTTTCTGAAGTTTCATCAGATTCAGTCTCAGCATTTCAGAGTTGAACATCCAGAAAAAGTGAAGACAATAAAAAATAAAATCCTTCATACTCATGTGTTCATGACTTCGGCAGGTTTAGAGCAGCATAGGTGCTGTTGATTTGGCTGGACCGAATATTTCTACGCAGCTTGGAAAAGTCCACCGTGGCGTACTGAAAGATCAATATTAGCATGAACCAAAAAATAAATCAAAATGAAGCATTATAAAATGCTATTGTACATTCCAGCAAGAATCCTCAATAATTATCAAGATAGAAATGAATTTTAGTTATGATGGTTTCACATATTCTTACATGTAATTGGTGCTGATGCGGTTCCATAACTTGCATCTGTTGTAGATCAGCGTTAATTTGTTCTGATTGTTCTGCAGACCTTCTGTTTCCAACAACAAAAACCTTTACCAGTCCTAAAAATGATGTTTCATATTCAACATTTATATGTATATCACATAAATGGCATAATAATAATGAAACAGTTAAAAGCCTAAATTAAGAATATTTACATATTTAATTAACTTCAGCTGACTATGGAGAAAATGATAAAAATATAAATATTTTATAGATAGCTGAAAATATCTCACCGACCACCACAACAACCAGAAGCCCATTCATCAGTCCAAAGATAATACTAATAATCTTCCATTGTGTCTGATTCTGCTCGATATACTCAGTCACTGTATGATTGTGACACTCAGTTGCAGCAGTTAGTTGAGTTGGTTCTGTAATAAAAGTGTCCAAAGTCTGTTACTGTAAAAAATGCTATTGTTAGTGTAGTGGCTACAGATTTGTTTGACTGAAAATACTGATAATTTACACTGTAAACACTTAAGGTTAATACTTATATAAGCAAATACTTAAGGTTTTATAACCGAATCATTTTTGCAGTGATTAACATGTTTTTGGCACTTTGTATGTTTGGCAACAATTCTTTTAATTCTGACTGATGCAGTAGCTTTTTACTTCTCAAACAACTATGTCGGAAGACATACACATGTCCATATTCCATGATGACAAAACCAAGATTCCAAATTGTGAAATATTGGTTCAGTGAGACTGAGGAATCATTTATGATGTATGAGTTGGCCACCACAGAGTCCTGAGGTTAACTCTATTGAAAGTCTTTAAGATGTGTTGGAGTTAACTTTACAGAGTGGTTCAACTCTCTCATTGTCAAGATCTCTGCAAAAAAAATAATGCAACTATGGAAATTAATGCTGTGATTTTGCACATTTTTGTCGAAACAATGCTAAAACAAAAGTACAATGTTATGACAGCTAAAGGCGATCCAAATTATATATTAGAGTGCGGTTTGGACAGGCCGTGTAAAGTCAACTACAGCACATCCCAAAGACTTTCAATAGGATTAAGCTCAGAACTCTGTGGTTGCATTGACATCCTGGAATATGTGCATGTGTACATTATCTGCCATCGCTGTTTAATAAATTAAAAGCTATGCATCAGTTAGGGTTAAAATAATTGTTGCCAATATACAACATGCCAGAAACACATTAATCAATGCAACAATAATCTAATCCTAAAATCTCAAGAATTCACTTATTTCAATCCAGACAGCACCTTTTATTTTTGGCCAGGCAGTATATTGTAATTTATGAATATCAAATTATTTAAAAATGTAAGTAATTAGCATAAGCAGTGATCATCAGTATACCTTAATCACTGAAGGAGAAATGAACTCACCAGTGAAGTATATTCTGCTGCTGTTGCTGAGTTTTAGGGGTGTGCGTGTGTTCATACAGTAATAAACTCCTAATTCATCAGCAGTCACATTATTAATAACCAGACGATGTTTAAACTGCACTGAATATTTCTTTCTGAATGATTTATTAGGGTAAAAAGATGATGTTGAGAATGATTGTAGAATCACTGCTGGAGGATCTGGTGTTTTCAGTAAAATCCAGTAAACCTCATTTTCATCAAGATCACAGTTTATGCTCACATTTGATCCCAAATCAGTCAGTAGATCTGCCACTGCAGCTTGACAACACATTAATACATCTATAACATAAAGAAATAAATAAATAGCATGTATATTAACCTATGTAAAACTCCTGTGGTGCATAACATAATACTACTTATAATTTATAATAAGTTTACAAAGCATGTAAATATACTGATATCATATAATCATCATCATCATAAACTCACAGAGCTGAAGCTGAATGATCTTCATGATGTTGTCGTGATTAAAATACTTCAGACTGAAATCTGCTTTTCTCCACACAGCAGTTAAAATGATGAATTTACTGCAGCTCTAGAGTAAAGACAGGAAGAAAAAAAACCTTCCCACGTCAGTCAAATTTGCTCTGACCACAAAACCTAATTCCCCCTCACCATCAGCACTTCATAAAGTTAAGCATTTTTTAAATATTTGATCATGTTACATTTTTCCTCAGTTGCTTTAATACATTTTTCAGATCACAATTGAAATTCTCAAAACCATTGTTCAACTTCTATGCCATCTAGTCACTAATATCATAAAAACATTTTCACAATTTGACAAATTGCCAATGCTTTGGAACATGCTTGCACTGATTATGTTAAATTGCTGCACTGTAAATCCTCAAACAGTGTTGCGGACAGTTCTGCCTAATGTTGTGTCCCATTGTGTTCTCCTGTCTATCTTGACTCGTAATCTCATTATTAGTTCACTTTCCCTATAAACCTATAGGGTGTTTCCTGTCTTTGCCTTTCTAATTTTGTATTATTTCCTTTTGTGTTGGCAAAGGGCCATAAATCTTCCTGATTTATCATTTTGATTATAAAAATTCTTAACAATAAATATGAGAAAGCACATGATCATAGCGATATTGATATGTTTGAACAAGATCTGCAATTCAGCACTCCAGTCAAGTCACAAAACATTTATTTATACAGTATACGACTTTATACAATAGATTGCTTTAAAGCAAGCAGCTTTACACCATTAAACAGTGTCACTTCAATTAGGAATACTTTCTTATTTACTCCTCTTCATCACTATAGGGGACGGGACATAAGGCATCAACTATTTGTTTCCACTTGGCTCGATCATTTGCAGCGTACTGTGCCTCACCCAGTGCCAGACCCAGCACTTTTAGTTCTTCCATCACTGTACATCTCCATATTGTTTTTGGTCGCCCTAATTTTCTTCTGCCAGTCGGTGTCCAGTGTTTGGAATTCAGTCCTGGTCCATTCTGAGGACATGCCCATGCCATCAGATGCAGAGGCGTCATGCCCATTGAAAGTGAGGGGGCACGGGCCCCCTCAGATTTTTGAGCCTAGTGGATTTTGAATGCAGCTTCCAAAAGACAAAAAATAGCCGATTAATATTATCTATATTTAATACAATCACACCGGCATGATTAGAAGGTTCAGTGCATCTATCATCAGCTGCTAAATTCAAATCTGCGTTCGCTGGCTGGCGCTGAGCCAGATACAGACGCGTTTGTACAGCACTTTACATTATAACCAATCACACACAATTCTGTTGAGCTTATGAGTGCAATGACCAATCAGAGGCGTTCAGATGAGTCATCGCTAAGATGCCGGTGTTTTCTTCACTTGCTCGCTGACTGAATGCCACTTTCTGGTGAATTCTCTCGTTGGAAACAACAAAGTGCAAATGTGTGTAAGAATATGTAAGTAAGATATTCATTTCATAGTGTAAACAGCTTTAG
>JAFVLL020035075.1:0-13116 GCA_021397915.2 Tor tambroides | reverse complement strand
CGTGATTGAAAAGGCTTCAGTTGAAGAGGAAAAAAGAGTTTTTCCCATACAGCGTCTTACGACGCAGTACGAGTGAGAATATCGACAGGGAACAAGTTCATAAAAAGATTGAATTCAATAGTTGGTGATAATATTTGGTGACTGGGAACAGCGAGGTAAAGGATTTCCAATACAGCATAAGCGGTTAACTGTCCTTATACCTGTAACTCATTTTTGCCAATAATAGCCTTACAACAGCGAATGGATCATTCATAATGTACAGTATGTAATGTGCATGCTGGGAACGGTTTTGATGCAATTTTGATGCTTTAATATGTTTTTTCCCCTCAAATTATGGATAAAATATTGAAAATTGTTGATAAAATGTAATTTTCTTTTCTGAATATTGCATCAATTTATATGTTATAATATGTTCACTTGTAAAAAGTATATTGTTATTTCTTTTAAAACAATTGAACAAATTTTGTAACTTTTTAATGTATATAGTTATTTTTATATCTTTATATTTTTACTTTATATTACATTACTTTATATGTCATAATATGTCAACTAGTGACATGAAAAAAACATTATTTGTTTGAAAATAATTGAAAACCAAATAAATAAACACACACACATATATATATATATATATATATAGTTAGTTATAATATTTTTCAATTTTTACTTTATATTGCATCACTTTATATGTCAACAAATGTTGTCATTTTTTATTTTTTGTATATATATATATATTTATTTCATACTTTTCTACTTTAACTTTTCTATATATTTATATTAGGCAAAACTTTCAGTGAACTTTAATATGCACTTATTTTGAAGAGGAACATCAAGATTTGTATGATATCTGATTAATCACTGAAATGTTGAGTGGTTAGTTTGAGCTCTGGTCTTGGGTTGAGAGTCAGACGGACAGCAGCTAGAGGTTATAAAGTCTTCTTGGCATGGGTTCCGTCTGATTGCTTTTCCTCCCTTCGTCCCAGCGCCCAGCTTTTGTGTTTGTGAATGTTGATTGTCTGTGGGAATAAGGCTCGAGGGCTCGAGGGACAGCGGCAACCCCAACAAAAACACTTCATGAGCGGCCCGTTTCCCAGAAGCCTCTGCGCCTGTGCTCTGGCGTAGATGAGCGTGTCAGCAGACGATTTCCCTCGGATCTTCAGCCATGTGTGTTTTATGCTAAGCTCCTAGAATGTAATTAACAATTTAATGGGAATCATGTGGAGCCGGTCCCCAGGTGAAGGCAGCGGTAGATCGCTCCGCCCTCACTCTCTTTCAGCTGCTTTAACTCATTGCTTCCGCTCTGACGCTGAAACTGACATTCACATGGCTTGTGCACTCTTCAGAAAAGTTTTGTTGGCATTTTCTTTTTGTCATCTAAGTAATGCCTAATACAAGTGATGTTTATAAGCGTTGCTTGGTTTTGTATATGGGGTAACTGCTGTATTTCTGCTGTTCTGTCAGCGACTTTCAGAGAGAATCTGCATTTTCATTCGGTCCTGCTGGTTTTGTTCAGACCAATGTGAAAAATATATTCAAATTAAATAATATTCAAATAAATTCTTTATTTTTATTAAATTATTTATAAAAATGATATCTAAAAATGTAAATAAAATTATATATTTAATTTTAAAAATATTGAATTAAATAAATAATAATTTTATGTATGTGTGTGTGTGTGTGTGTTTGTGTGTATGTGTGTGTGTGTATATATATATATATATATATATATATATAAATAATATTGAATTAAATAGTAATTAATATAAATAATTGTAAATAACTAATAACTAATGAATAATATAAATGTAAATAAACATTTTTATAACTATTTATTTATTTATTTGGTCAAAATTTGTATTATTTAAACTGTAAACTTGTTTCAGTTGGCGTTTTTGACTATGTTATGGTTTAGGATATGTTATTTTAGTGTTTTTAGTTTTTTGTGTAGTTTTTATTAGTATTTTGAAGTAGCTTTTATTTTATATTTTCAGTTTTGTTTTAATTTGTGTTTCTTTTTAGTAATTTTGTTGTGTTATTATTATTTTTTTATTTATTCGTGTTTTTTATATTATTATTAAGGTTTACTTTATTTTAATTAAAATTTTAGTTTTACTTTTAGTTATTTATTTAAAGTCAGTTTAGTGCGTTAACATTATTTTACTTTACTTTATTGCAGGTATGTGTTACACACACTAACTAGTCCTCCCTCTCTCTCTCTCTCTCTCTCTCTCTCTCTTTCTCTGTCTCTCTCTCTGTCGCTCTGTCCATCGCAGCTCCGTTCTCCAAGCCGCTGGTCAGCTGGGGCCCAGAGTCGGCCCTGAAGCCTGGCGATGCGGTGGCCCTCAGCTGTGTGGCGTATGGAGGTTATCCTGAGGCAGAGGTGCTCTGGCAGGACGGAGCCGGGCGCAACCTGACCGATAACGTGACCGTCTCACAGGTGGCCAACGAGGAGGGTCTGTTCAGCGTGAAGAGCGTCCTGACGGTCATCCTGGAGCCCAACAGCACCTACAGCTGCAGACTGAGCAACCCGCTGCTGGGAGAAGAAGCACAGGCATCAGTCACCATCAGCGGTGAGAGCAAACAGCAGTAATGCTCATTCTGAGACCACCACTGTTATTCTAGCACCTCTGAGATACTGCTACAGTTGAATCTGAATCTGTGTCTGTTTTTACATTTTCTGTTATTTTTTACTACATTTTTTAGACAGGTTAAACCAAAATATTTTAACATTTTCATTTTCTGTTTTCATTATCATTTTAGTAAAATTTTGTAATTTTGTGTGCGTTTTTTTTTTTTTTTTCAGTTTTAGTAGTAAAACTATTTCAAGTTATTTATTTCAAGTAACAATTTTTTAATAGTTTTATTTTTAGTTTCAGTTATTTTAATACATCAAGTTAAACTAAAATAAAATGAGAAACACTGATAAAAATTGTTGCTGAAATAAAAAGATTTTTGTTTATTTTATTTCAAGTACAAACATGTTTATTCATTTATTTAGTCAATTAGTTAGTTAGTTAGTTAGTTAGTTTTAATTAACTATAATAATCCTGGACCCAAACAAAAGATTATTTCACAAGCTTTTTTTTTTTTTTTTTTCTGTTGACCTAAACATGAAAATTGTAATCTCACTTTCACAATTTTGTTTTCCTGTAAAACATATAAGGCTTTTTTTTAGTACAGTAGTCTTTTTCACTGGGCAAAGGTCATTAACTTTCCCTCATCCTGACACAATCTATCTTTATACAACCTGACTGTTGCAATACTTAAAGTTCCTCTCTATGCAAAAGAGCAGCTTGAACATTCTGCTAAATATCTTCTTTCATCTTCCCCGCAAAGGCAAAGCTCATATGGGCCAAACAGTCATTTCTAGTTGCACTTTCCCTTTAAAATCCTCAATGTTTGTTCAATCGCTCCAGACGAATCGGAAGTCAATTAAAATCTCCGCTGCGATGGCTCCATGGACTTTCCTCATCTATTTCTCATCGCCAAACCCAAACGGGGAGAAAATAATAAATTGTTCAATTACGGTCCAATAGGCATCGCTGTCAGTTTTCTCCCATTGTTAAATGATTATTTCACAGATTGCTTCTCTGAAATGGGAACGGGCCTTTTGTGCTTAGATGAAGAAGTCAGTTGGGAAGACCTTACATGTGTCTGTTCAGAGGATATGTAATGTATAATGTACAGCTCCAGTGAGGTTTCTCAATATGAAGTTTAGATTGTGCTCTCGCTCGAATACCTGCGCTGTGAATCTCATCCTGACTGCCACATCCTTACAGCTTGTTAGTAAACAAGCGTCAGAATCCGTGTGCGAGCTGAGGGATCACGCCGACCTTGTTTGATATGAAAATGCATTTGCATTTGTTTACAACAGCTGCTGTATGCTCAACAACTTTGGTAATTAATATTGACCTAGCTGAGCTCTGTGCAGTTCACTTGCTTGTTTTTCTACAGCAAACAAGCGCACAACCAGGATTCACTTTGAAACGAAACGCGCTGCGTTTAGGAGCGGTCAGATTTAGATCAGAAACACTTCGGCAAACGGATGCATTTCTGTAACTGTTTATTGTAAGAGTGTTTAAAACATCTGCTGTTTGAAATGACACATCATTAAAATAAAAACTAAATATGACATGATTTCTCTATTTAATAGTTATTGCACTGTAAAACTGTGCTGCCATATGCAGTCATTTGTGCAAAAAACATTTGCAAAGTTATTGAATAAAAGACAAGTCCTTTGTTTCTCAATAGGAGCTCAAGAACGTCTTTCTAAGTGAGACGTTTAGGACTTTCTATCACTGAGGAGAGGAAAATCTGTTTAGTATTCAAAAGAGAGTTTTCTGGAAGAGGACGAGTCTCCAACAGGCCCATTAAAATGTCACACTTCTCTCCAAATTCCCAATGAAAAATTACAAAGTAATGCAGACGTGCCCCGAAATGAATGAGAAAAAGAGGAGTGGAAAAAGACGTCTGTCAGGCAGGCTGTGAAGGTTGAGAAAGAGAAAGTGAAGTGCATGGATGCAGTCTGAGGTCAGAGAAACTTCATCTCAATCTCAATTAGCCACAATGTGATTCATCAATTAGTGTCATTCACTTCAGCTGCTCGTTTAAGTCGCTGAGGGTTTATGGAGATGTTTATTCATTGCAGAAGTATAAACGCTTTTGTATTTTACGTAAATATGTTTATTTTTATATTTGTAATTTATTATTTTTTTTTATTAAGAAGTGAATATAAACATATGCAAATGTTATAACATGATTACATTTACTATGAAAATGTAAAATATTTTATATTATTTGTCATTTTAAAATGTAATATATACAACCATTTTGGTAGAAAGAAAGAAAGAAAGAAAGAAAGAAAGAAAGAAAAGACAAAAGGAAAAAAGGAAAAAGTAATGACAGTAAAAGTAAAAGTAATATATAATTTAGAATCATGACAATTCTGTCATTTTTCAGTTTTTTTTTTACTAAAACATTTTTATGTATATAATATTTAAATAATTTAGATAAATATTTTACATTTAAATTTAATAAATCATTTATAATTTATAAAAATATATATTTTAAATGGATATACATTTTAATTATATATATATATATATATATATATATATATATATATATATGTGTGTGTGTGTGTACATAATACATAGAAAATCTCAAAATCATTATAATAAAAATAAAATTGTAAATAGTTATATTATATTAAATTATATATAATTATAGTTTAATATAAATAACTATATAGTATGTTATTATTTTTTATAATAATTATATTGAGTTTTTCCATGTATTTTTAGAATAAACTGATTTTAATCATAATTCATTTTAACATTAAAGGTGCCATAGAATGCATTGATACAGTATTTTAAATTGTTCTCTGATATCTACATAGAAGGTATGTGGCTTAGGTAAGGGCACAAATTCTCCAGAAACAGTTTTACATGTGCATTTACAACCCTAGGATTTCTCCCTTGAATGAAATGCTCTGTTATTGGCTTATTTGGAAGGCTCATGAATAATAATGTAGAGCTCTGCTCTGATTGGCTGTTTCACAGTGCGGCTCATTTCAGTAGCTCACAGGAAGCAAACACAGGGAAAATATATATTTCAATACTTTCTCTCGCAGTTATATCGTCGGGTAGTTATACTGTATATAAACTGCGGGCATCAGGGAGCCGCTATTAATATGCTGGGCATTGAAACTGCTTTCAAATGCATGATCACTTTTTACTTTCACTTTCAAGATTCACGATCGCATGTAACTCTGTTTATTCTATGGAGCGGCAGTACTTACCACACATTTTACAAGATCAGATGCTTGTCAGTGGTGCTCAGGATCTGTAAATCATTCACCATCATCCTCATCTCTTCTTACTCTGTTTATGTGGTAAGTGAAATCTTATGTACTGTACTGTAACAGGCTACCGCTAGCAAGCAGCTAACCATGTCCCTTTAGTGGCTCGCGTTATTTTATTAGAACGCGTTATTTGTTTTTCGTGCCTTTCTGAGTACAGACACCAACTTATCCCTGCACAGCCTGGAACATAACATTTATTTCCATGATCTGCCATTTTCGCTGTTGTCCTCACTTGTTTCTTCACAATACCTGCAGATCTTCTGATGGTTCGGCTGGCGGCTGGTCTAGAACATGGGCGGGTATATGCAAATGTTGGGGGTGTAACTATTAGTGATCCCGACTGTTACGTAGCAGTCGGTGTTATGTTCTGATTCGCCTGTTTTTCAGTGGTCTTTTTTATTCACGAGATTTACATAAGAAGGAGGAAACTATGGTGTTTGAGGCTCACTGTATGTCATTTCCATGTACAGAACTCTTATTATTCAACTATGCCAAGGTAAATACAGTTTTCCATTCTATGGCACCTTTAAGCTTTATGAATTATGCCACAGCGATTAACTAGAAAGATGAAATATTGTCGACCTCTAGTCAATATAAACAGCTAAAGACAGACGTCGCTCAAAGATTCTCACTGCTTCCCTCCAGCACGACTGTACTGTCATTTCTGATGACAGCAGCCAAATCTCCATCCATTTGCACAGCGACAGTACCGCGGTAAGATGTGTATCCTGAGAGGATCTGAGCTCTGCACGAACTCAGCGTTACGTAAGGATGCTTCTCAGTTAATCTGCAGCGATCGACCTTGAGCTGGTGTAAGAAAGAGCTGCAAACACTGAGAGAATACAAGAATGCTTACAGATGGAGAGAGCGAATTATGAGCGGACCTCTGACTCCAGCGGCAGGAGCTAATGAGCGAACGCTTCTCTGTTTTTCTTGTGAGGATTCCTCACTGATATCTCTGTCAGTGCAATGGCCTCACTTTAAGAGTCCTTCCACATGTCTGCAGCTCAGAGAACACAGATGTGTGTGTGAGTGTGTGTGTGTGTGTGTATGTGTGTGTGCATTACATACAGAGGAATCATCGCTGTCCATCTCTCTTTCCTGACTCAGTATTCCGGGTAAAACCTAAAGATATAGAGAAGCGAGCGGACAATAGACTGCTAGAGCGAATTGGGAGGGAGCGGCGCAGAAACTCAGATGCTTAGAAATGTAGCCATGGTGATTTTGCAGTGAATAATGTAGCCATGGCGATGTTGCTGTGGCGACTGTCTAGCACTGATGAACTGGTGCTGATGTCATGACTGAAATGGTTATGGGATGTTGCAGCAGAAATCTTCGTCTTATTCTGCGATCCGGTTTAACGTGAGGCTGAACGCACTGGTCTAGCGCTGTGCCATAGACGAGTTTCAGACACATATTTTCTGTGCAAATTTTTAATGCACTAAAAAAAATTGATGTAGGACTTTCTTTGAAACTATTTTCACTCTTTTTCAGAACTATTTTTAAGAAATGTCTAGTAAATTTCACAAATAATTACCAAGAAATGGCAAATAACACAATTAAATGCAAAGTTTTGACATTTTTTCATTTTTTTATCCTAAAATATTCCATTTATATAATATTATTTAAAAATAATGTAATGCATGTAAAATGAAGATGTTTAATTATAATAGTATATCATACTTTGAGATTTTCAGTGATTTTCAATGGATTTTCTTTTAAACAATTTTCACTTGAAAATTGCTAGTACATTTCACAAATAATTACAAAGCGCAAGTAACACTAAATTAAACATGAAATTTCCAAGTAGTAAAACTGAAATAGTATTTTGTAAATTGCACTCCAATATATACAGTACAGTGCAAAGGCATGCATAATAAATATGGATAATTAATAGTAAACAAATATTATAATCATGCATTTAAAATCTAAAGCATCTTCCTCGGTGGCTACAACTTTGTTTTCATTGTAAAAAAGATTTTTTGTGGTTGTAAATAATACAAAGATTACTGGAGTATGTTTTACAAGAAAATACTTTCAGTTATTCTTCTTTAAAATGTTTATTTCAGTGTGTTATTTACTATTTCTTTGTAATTATTTATTCAATTTACTAGCTATTTTTATTTACTATTTCTGAGTAAAAATTGTTTTTACAGCAATTTTTTCAGTGTATTTTGCTCTAATTTAACAGAAATTGGCAGTTTTATTCTCTTGAACACATGGGATGGAAACGCTGCTGTATTTACAAATATATATCAGTACAGGTCAAAAGTTTGGAAACATTACTATTTGTAATGTTTTTGAAAGAAGTCTCTTCTGCTCATCAAGCCTGCATTTATTTGATCAAAAATACAGAAGAAAAACAGTAATCTTGCAAAATGTTATTACAATATAACATAATGGTTTCTGTTTTAATATACTTTAAAATATAATTTATTTCTGTGATTCAAAGCTGAATTTCCATCAGCCATTACTCCAGTCTAAAGTGTCACATGATCCTTCAGAAATCATTCTAATATGCTGATTTATTATTAGAATTATCAATGTTGGAAACAGTTGTCCTGCCAAATATTTTTTTTTGGAAACTGCGATACTTTTTTCAGGATTCTTTGATGAATAAAAGATTAAAAAGAACAGCATTTATTCAAAATAGAAATCTTTTCTAACAATATAAATCTTTGCTATCACTTCTTATCAATTTAACACGTTTGCTGAATAAAAGTTTTAATTTCTTTCAATAAAAGAAAGAATAAAAATTTACTGACCCCAACCTTTTGAACGGTAGTGTATATTGGTAGAAAAGATTTCTGTTTTAAATAAATGCCCTTCTTTTTAACTTTTTATTCATCAAAGAATCCTGAAAAAAAATATCACAGGTTCCAAAAAATATTAAGCAGCTCAACAGTTTCCAGCACTGATAATAAATCAGCATATTAGAATGATTTCTGAAGGATCATGTGACACTTTAGACTGGAGTAATGGCTGATGGAAATTCAGCTTTGAATCACAGAAATAAATTATATTTTAAAGTATATTAAAACAGAAACCATTATGTTATATTGTAATAACATTTTGCAAGATTACTGTTTTTCTTCTGTATTTTTGATCAAATAAATGCAGGCTTGATGAGCAGAAGAGACTTCTTTCAAAAACATTACAAATAGTAATGTTTCCAAACTTTTGACCTGTACTGTATATATATTTGTTTTTTTAGTTATTGAGATTTTTTGCATGCATTCAATTTGCAGTTTTGATTATATCATACTTTTTATTACAAGCATGCCTTCTGTCTTTATACATACCTTATTCACAAAACTATGTTGCTTTAAAAGCAGGCTGTAACAGATTTGTATTAAAAACTATTTTTTGTAATTTTTTATGTACATTTTTTGTAAAATGTTTAACGTAGTGATGAAATGATGGAGAACATTATTATAGCACATACATCCAGAATCTCTGGCATGCAGAACCAGCTTTACAGTAAAACTGCATGTAAATTGCAAGTAGCAGTGCATTTTTGTGTGTGTGTGTGTGTGTGTGTGTTTGCATAATTCGTTTGGTGAATTGACTGCTAAAACAACACAGACAGTGCAAATAAACATTAGGTGCAATTCGTTGGTGGTGAATTTCCCCCTCAGCGTCAGCCTTTTCATAATCTCCTTCATTCTGTTTTCTTTCCTATCTTTCTCCTCCCACTGTTTTTCATCTCTTTCTTTCAATCTATATTTTACCTCCTCACACACGCACACTAAACACATGGCTCATATTTATATATTTATGCTCTGCTTGATAACCCTTCAATATTTCACTCTAGTGTTAGTGGAAAGATTACATCACTGTACTCTCTGCATTATCATCTGGTCCTCCACTTGTCCCAGCAAACATTGCCTCCTAAATTGCTACCTGACAGAGCCGGGCCGAGCTCACAGTATCCTAAAGAGTCAAGTAAGCAGACAGAAAGAAAATGAGAGAGAAAAAAAAGAGAGGCGGACAAAGCGAGAGAGAATGATAGCAGCAAGAATGAAACCCTTTATTAGTCCTTGTCTCCTTCTCTTCCTCACCAGTCTAATTTGAATGTAATTAGCACATGCATTGGTAGGAGAAACAGCAATCTAAATGAGGGTGTTGTTCAGTCCTGCTTCTTGATGGAGCCTGTATTCATTACTGTCGCAGACGCAAACAGCACTTTTCACAGTGAACACCAGCCTGACTGGCCTGGTCACGAGATCACACTGCTAAACCGCCCAAGCACACAAAGACACACAGGCTAGTTCAACACCAAACGCCTCATGCCAGCTCTAGATCCGTGTGTTCAACCTGGTGTTCACAACTAGTGCACAAAAATATTGACCAGCACAACTGCTTTCAACATTGATAATAATCAGAAATTATTCTTGAGCAGCAAATCAGCATGTCAGAATGATTTCTGAAGGATTTGTCCAAATATTTACATTATATAAATCAAACCGTTTTATATTGTAATGATTTTTTATTATTTAAGTCCATTTATCTGAAAAATATTGTATAATCAAAGTTCATGTTACTCACACTAGTACACTAGAACTCACAGTAGTAATCTAGTGTACTTGTGTATTCTACACAAGTAGGTTAGTACTCTAGTACTCACATGAGTACTCTAGCACCCACACAAGTACACTGGTACTCTAGTACACTAGAACTCACGCTCTAGTACTTGCACAATGTAATGTACTCTAGTACTCTACACAAGTAGGTTAGTACTCTAGTACTCACATGAGTACTCTAGTACTCACACTAGTACACTGATACACTAGTACACTATAACTCACGCTAGTACTCAAAGTAGTACTCTAGTACTTGCACGAGTATGTTGGTACTCTAGTACTCACACAAGTACTCTAGTGCCCACATTAGTACACTGGTTCTCTAGTACACTATAACTCACACTAGTATTCACACTAGTACATTAGTCCTCTAGTACTCACACAAGTACACTTGAACTCTTGTACTCAGATTAGTACACTGTAACACACTAGTGCTCTAGAACTCACACTAGTAGTCACATTAGTACTCAAGAACTCTATTACTCACACTAATTCTCTAGAACTCACACTAGTACTCCAGTACTCACTTGAGTGCACAAGAACTCTACTCTAGTACTCACATGATTGCACTAGAACACTAGTACTCACATGCATACTCTAGTACTCCAGCGAGTGTGACAGTGTAGTGTTTTCTCACCAGCCTTTAATTCTTGACTTTCTGAGTGGAGTGTGTAATAACTCCCCTAACAAAGGGCAGTGCCCAAACATATTGTACCTCTCATTAGTTTAGCAGTTTGGCTGCTAATGAGACACGTGTCATTGGTAAAGGTGAGCGGCAAGTAATAGTTTTATAATCAGTCTATAATTGTAACTGATCAGTTGTTGGTAAAGGAGTCTTTCCCGTTCAGGGACATGGCACGCTGGTCATTTCTCTCATTGTGGGTCTTGTCTGAAAACAAGACGATTGAGCTGCAATTATGTTTCCTGTCAGGAAAATATTAAAAATATGTTATTGTCATGTAGCATTTGCTTTTTTGTATTGTTATTTTGTGTTATTGTGAACATCAGTTGAGTCTCTCTGTCTCTGTGTGTGTGTGTGTGTGAGTGTGAGTGTGTGTGTTAAATCCTGTTTGGATTCATCTGCTTCAGCTCAGCGATATAAAATCATATTAGTTTCAGCATTTTTAGAGGACACTAAACAGAGAATAGCCTCCTAAAATGCCTGATCTATACCCTCTGAAAGCTTCCTGTTCACTTCTTTACATCCTTTTCCTCCCTGCGACACACACTAATGACTGCAGCCTCCGTAAACCGCTTTTGTTCTGGCCTGTGAAGAACTCTACATCATTGTCTGCTTGTGTGACACAACATTGTGTTTGTGCTTAATGTAGTTTCAATTAGATGCCTGGAAATGAAGTTGCTCTGAGATTAACTGGCTCTTCCACTTTACTCCAGAGGCCAGGAACTGATAGGAAAGTGTGATTTAACACTTAAATGGCCACCAGGGCATCAACCTCAAATACTGTACAATTAAATTATATATAATATTAAAATGCTATATTGCTCATTATATTATATTATTCTGCTTTCTGTACTATGAGAGCTGAAGAAGCTCCAGAGAGCAGCAGAATGGCATCAGTGACTAACTGATAGCTGAGGTCATTGTAGCTCAACGCAGCATGTTGGATAATCCCGTTGAACTTTCGACTGTCGTGTCACTGTCTATCATAAGTATGAAATACAGAAAGAAGGGACACTTTGAAGTTGACCCAAATATGTTTGAAATCTGGAGCTCATAGGCTCTGCTTTAATCCCTTAAATGGTGTGTTCTGTTCTTTAATCTGACTCCAGGCTGCTGTATTTAACACTGGTCAGGCACACACTCAACATTAAGCTGTCTGATGGGCTGCACATTAGTGCGGGTGATTTCTGACCCCTCCGGTCACGGGAAACGCCTCTAGCCCATCTAACCCCTCCTGACCGTTTTACCCAATCGCACCACTTATGGTTTTCTCATATTAACAGTTTGTTTAATCTCCACACTCTTCATATGTGTCTTCTGCTAATTGTATAAACAAATTCTGACAGTGATTCGTGGATCAGTGCTGTTTGGGTGAATCCACAGCTGACACTCGATTCTGACATTCACACGTCACGGTTATGACACTTTATGCCGGTCAGCAAAGAGTCGCAATGGTTGCATTTAACAGCATTACTGACAGCAAGTGGCTTCAATTCCTGACTGGAAATAAATACATGCATACATACAGTACATGATAATAAATATAATATTACAAAGATAGACTTCTATGTGTCTGTGTGTAATGCAATAGAAAAATATATACAGTATATACATATTTTTAAACAGGTTCTTACAAACACTGGGATAAGAGAAAGTACTTTAACGCCAAAAAAAAAAAAAATCACAGGATTAGTATGGAATTTTTAATCTTTTTATTTTTAAACTTTCTGTCCTTTTATTTCACTTATTTAAATTTTTGTATTTATCATTTAAATATATTTCCATATTTATTTTACCTAGTTAAATAGGTGCTTCTAGTACTCACACCAGTATACTAGTACTCACACTAGTACACTTGAACTCACACTAGTATTCGCACTAGTACTCTCATACTCACACAAGTACACTAGAACTCACACTAGTACTCTAATACTCACACAAGTACTCTAGTACTCACACAAATACACTTGATCTCCCACTAGTACACT
>JAFVLL020035074.1:0-48760 GCA_021397915.2 Tor tambroides | reverse complement strand
CAGTCCTGCAGGAGAGAGTCAACCTAGCAGTCCAACCTCCGGTTCATCTGAAAGAAATGGACTTTCTACAGATGACTTTCACTCTGGTACAGAAGAGCTTGGGCAATCATTTATTCTGTAAAAGCTGGTCAAATATATAGGACTAGCTATAATATATTTCTCTAGTTTATTTGGCCTGATTGTAACACCTTTATTATGTTCACAAAAAGACGTAAACAGCCTAATCTGTAGGTTCCTCTGGTTTTGAGATGTTGGTGTGTGTCTGTTTGTCCTCAGATGCAGACTGGGGAGATGTTCCTCAGACTGCTCGCCTGGACAGCAGTGTGTACAGAGCAAAGGCCAAGCTGGCACAGGGATCTCAGCGCAAGCGGCCATCCCGAAGTAAACTCAGAGAGTCAGCGAAAGGCTCACAGGCACCAAGCCAATCACAGGTGCGCTGAACCACAAACATTCAAAAATACCTCAGAGTTTCATTGCAGGTCATTGTCAGTTTAACTAGGCGCTCCTGAAGAATCTCTGCCTCTTTCTTGAAATGCTGATGCATCTCTTTGTGTTTTGGGAAAAACAACAGTGTGGTTTGTCATGTTTTTTTCTTTTCTTTTTTGCTTATGGTTTATTATATAAAACAAAACTTTTTTCCAGTTTGACTACAAGCAGCTTCTTCACAAAAAGGAGAACTTTGGAGAATTTAATGTAGATTTTTACAAATCATTTTTTAATTATCAATTATGTACCACACATAATTATGGTAACAGGCTTGACATTTTAAGATCGTCCCCTACTGACAAACATAACGCATAATATTTATGAAATTATGCGTTATGAAATTATTACTTTACAGAAGGAAAATATGAACAGGCCCAAATAAACTTTTGTTACCAACAAAATGTACAAAAACATATTACTCAGTTAAGTTATTGGATTTTCATTGATGTGTTAAGAAAATGTACTGTATGATGGAATGCTACACTTAAGGTTCTGTAAGTGAGTTTTTCTGTAACTTCCAGGGTGTTCATTGTATTGTGCATCTGTAGAAAGTCCATTTCTTTCAGTCCATTTCTTTACACACAGCATCTGTTTAATATATTGACCCTCGTCCTGTATATTTTGACTAACAATTTGGATTGAAGAAACCGTAGTTTAATTTTATCTCATTTTATAGGAATCTGTGTGCGTACAAGACAACAAACAGGAAAGAACAAACAGTGAAAGAAGACGGTCTTACCTTGAGAGCCTAGCCATACCTGTTCCATCTATACAGTTTGGTCACGACCAAGCACATGAATCAAGAAGTGAAGGCAGAGGTGATGTATTTATTCAGAGCCAAACACCCCAAGGAAGCAGCAGCACACAAGCCAGCCTGTCCCCACCTAAAGACTCCTCCACTCCCCAGTCCCCATCCTCTTCACAGTCCTCCTCTAGTATGTTCCTCAATATGAGAAACAGGAGGAGCAAAGGCAAGGAGCGCAGCAAGAGCAGAGCGAGCAGAGGTACAACTGATTTCTTGGAGTACTTTTTATTTATGTCTCCTATACTTCCACTGGTTATCTGCTCAGGCTCATTAATATCAGTCTGAAGACTATGAGGAAATGTAAAAAATATTGAAATGTTCTTTTGTTTTTTCAGATGAGGAGAGTGATGGTTCACCAACACGAAAGACCAAAAGACGATTCCCAGATTTCAGGTATGGCCTGTCCAGCAACTTCCTCTTGTGTGCCAAATTCATAGATATTACAATAAAAGGAGATGGACCACTTGTAGAAAAAAAAATTATTTGGACAAATCATAAAACTGGAAGTCCCACCTTTCAGTTAAAGGAATATTTCACCAAGTTCTTTCACCATTTATTCACCCTCATGTCATGTCAAACTCGTATGGCTTTTAGTCTTCTGCAGAACACAAAAGAAGTTATTTTAAAGAAAGTTTTAGCTGCTTTTGTCAATTATTAGGAAAGTTAATTGGACCCAAAACATTCAGGCTCTCCAAAGGCTAAAAAGAATTTAATCCATATGACTCAAATGGTAAATTCAGAGATCGTAAAACATCATGGTATTTGGTAATAAGACATATGAGAACCAATGTACAATACAAAAAAACCAATACACACTGCACCGACAGACGCTGACCAACGCAGACACTCACCAAATTGCAGTACGTCGTTTCTCAGACATTCCATGACCTGATTAGTCAATTTAGCATGTTCAGTCAGCGAAAACGAGATATCCAACAGACGCCAACAGGGGTCTGATCAGACAAAAGCCGACGAAGTGTGTGGCGTCAATTGGCATTTAGTTGACATTTAAGCTTTGTGTTATCGTATTTGATGCATTTTGATGCTTTGATAGCAGTTCCGATTTTAAAGTAAAAGCCTTTTGATCTGTTCATTATACAAAGTGACAGGAGACTGTATAGATGAATTTCTCGCTACATAAAAGTAGCGAGAAATTCATCTATACAGTCTCCTGTCACTTTGTATAATGAACTGTTGGACCTCATTGACTTAATATGAACAAAAACCAAACATTTTTTGTGTGCAGTAAAATAAAGAAAGCCATAGGTGTTTGGAAGGACACGGAGAACATAAATCATTCTGGGTGTTGTTTACTTTAAAACATGTGCATGTGCATAATTTTATTATTAAGCATAATATAATTTGGAATGTATTATTCAGATGTAATCTTGACAGACAGATATCTATCTTTCCCCAATCAAGTAGATTAAGGCCCATAAATTTAAACCGTTCTTCCGCTTTCTTTTGTGTTGCCCTGTAGTGGTATCCGCAGATCTGGAGGCAAAGGAAAAAAACGGGAGAGCATCACACTGAGAGGATCTGTAGGGAGCAGGTGTGAATATTAAATGTCCTAATATGAATCTACTACATTAACTGGAGTTAATTAGTTTAAAATCCTAGGTCTTCTCTGATATAGATCAGGTTATCTTCATTACTTAATTAGTTCTTAATTAGTATTAAGGGTTCTTTGTCATCCAAACTCAGGGGATCAGGAGAGTTACTGGATGAGTCCAGCAGCAATGTTTCCCCCTCTGGATCCATCTCTTCCATCCCTTCCTGTATGCCATTTTCCTGGTTTGGGGACAGAGAGAAGGAAAAAGAGAGAGAGCGAGACAAAGAGCGTTCTGCATCCAGTGGTAGTCTGCCTCGTACTCCTTCAGAGGGATACATAGAGGATCGTGCAAACAAGGTGAGTAGGGTCCAGATGTGTTTTTTTTTTATAACTGTCTTGATAAAGAGAAAGAAATCAGTTAACAAGTTGTGCTGTCAGTAATTGAATGCATGCATTTTTAAGTGATTCATTAGGCTTGAACCATTTAAAATGAATTCATTTTGCAAGGTTGTGGTTGGTTGTATTCCTGGATGCCATTTAAAGTTAATATTTAAGCAGTCTCACCATGTTCAGTCTTTGATCTAACAGGAAGTGAAGTTTTGTAATTAGACACATTCTGAAGGCTGTACTGTACTATTTTGTTTTTGAAAGGACAGTTACTGCCCAGAAGTCTGAAACCATACTGAATATCTGCTATTCAAAAACTCATTTTAAAATGGCAATAAACAAAGTTTTAGGAATTTGTTAAAAAGCAATGAGAGAAATGGAAAAAAAAATGTTTAAGAGTCTACACTATTATGTCTCTACAACTCCTTTGTACAAAAGGTCAGATGTTCTTGCTGCTGTTGGAACATTCTTGAATCATGCTGGATAACATGATCATCACATTGGGCCCCACTGTATGTAATTTTGCTTGTGCTTAATGTGTTTTTATGGAATCTTCTTTAAAACAGACCAACCTCTCCTGGCCATCTCTTCTGTCTCATTCCTTAGATTTGGTACAGTATTCAGTTGGTTTTTTCAGCTAATGTATCTTTTGTGTGAGGACAGTAGTACAGCAGTTGGTACTAACCCTAGTGGACTAGTTTTTGGTGTGGCTTTGTTTAAAGATGAAATGCTCCATTGTAGTAAATGCATTCTTTCACAATATACCCTTTGGCCCACACTGATAAAGTCCAATCCTGTTTCGTAATGGAGCATTGCCATGAACTGTGTTAATTTAGTTACTAGACGTAGTTTAGTGTCTGAGAACGTGTCCCAGGGAATGATAGTTCTTGATGGTTTTCATACTTTAATAACTTTATTAAATTCGGGTTTAGACATTCATTAGTTTCACTAACACATGATAGGGATGCATGACAGTAGCTGTAGTGTGTGATAACGCTCCATTGCAAGCTCTTACAAGTAACACAAAGTAGTTTTATGTTTCTGCTGGTTTTGGTTTCTGGAATTGTTCTCCACTGGTGCAGTTTTCCAGGCACTGAAGGTAGTATCACCACTTGTCACTGCTCCATTTATCCACATTTAGTTCAAACAAGCATTCAAGAAAAAAAAGAAACAATTGAAGTGCCAAATACAGTTAATAAATGTGTTTAGGGTAATTTATAAATTGAGTCAATGACATTTCTTTCTTTCCCAGATCTATTAAAGTACAATTCATACATACAGTGACTTAATTAACATGTTTTTAATTTCTGAATTCAAATGTAATTAATTTATATATAAATTTATTAATCTAATCTATTAATTTATTATAATTTATGATATATTTGTAAAAAATGCTTTATTTTAAAACATTTTTTAAATTAACACACATATTCAAGGTTTTTTTTTTTTTTTTGCTTTTTACAACATTTATATCGTTTAAATTTACATACATAAATTTCTGTGAACTTTGCACATAAACTATTTTTTCTTAAGTTTTCATGATCTTGTTTGTCAGTGACCCAACTAAACTGAAACTCTTGTTTAAAAGTTTTTTTAGTATGAACGTTGAGGAAATGGTTAGATATTTGCATTAATATTACACATTTAGTGGCCCTTAAGCCATTAGTATTAACTTCTTTAAAAGTGCATGCTAATTAGCATCCCATCCTACAAATGCTGTATCTGTGAAAACTGTTTGTGAGTAATTGTTTATTTGTCTCTTTGTTTATGTTTACATGTGCATATCCCCATGTCCTGCTTATTACAGAGGTTGTCTGTTACGGATGACTTGATCGCAGGTAGCCCTCGCTCTGTGTTGGCGGGGTTGCTCAAAGAGCCCCGTCTCCTTGGGCGCTCGCACACATATTCCTTCTCCTCCTGCGAGGTGAGAGGCCGCGGGGTCACCACTGCATGAGCTTTTCCTGTAGTTAATGGTTAGCAATCGTCATATGTGTATATTTGATCAGCCCTGAATGTGAACTTTTAGTTTGTGAGGTGTTTTGAAGAGGACAGCAAGTATTGCCAGTGGAATGTGTGCGTCATCAGGGAGGAATGGAAAGAATGAGATCATACTCATAGCTTTGAGAAAGAGAGGTGATAGTTCAGCACGCACGTCGTTCTGTTTCACTATTATTGCATGGCTCAGGCCTGCAGTATACAGGTGCAGTCACCTAGTTGCATGGATTTCTGTTGAAATGACTGGATTTCGCTTGTGAAATTTCATCAGGCAACTGTGAATGTGACTTTTAGGCTCTTCCATCTGTGCATAGAGAGGCACAGGATAGTAGGTTTCTCCTCTCTTAATACATCCAGGCTGTTCATTCTGTGCTTCCTGCCTATGGTTAGGATCTTTCCGCAGTAAAGTCTGTTATCCATGTGGAGTATATGGGTGTGGTTGTGAGTGAAGCAGCTCCCCAGTGTCATTTTTTATGTACACGGTATGTGGAATTTCCCAAAAGATTGCAAAAGTCTTCCTACGCCCTGTTGGTAAGATGTTGCCACAGGTAACATTATTTCACAAGTTGTGCTGGGTGTGTCAGTGGCTCAATATTAAAGGAGTAATTTATAATAAAAAAAACAATGATTACTAATCCCCTCTCAGGTCCTTACAAACCTGTATGACTTACATTCTACAGGGGAACACAAAAGGAAGCATTCTGATAAATGGTCGTACTGCTCTTTTCTATAAAATAGAAGCATTTTATGAAATGTTCAACTCCAAAATGGTCAAAAAAGCACAGTGGAAGTCTCATAAAAGTAGTTTATGACTCACACTATATTACAAGCTTACTGAAGCCATAAAATAATGTAGTTTTATGTGAGAAACAACATTTCTTACGTTGCAGAAACAGTGGCAGGTAAAAATTTTATCACCTCTTTGGATTTTTTAATATTTATATATATATATATATATATATATAATTCAAATGTTTAAAACCCACTATATGTGAAATTACATTAACGTGCAAAGTAAATCTCAATGAAACGTTCTTTTTTGTTTTGTCATTGTTTTGCCTTAAAAGGCCTTAAAAATATAAAAATAAAAGCTGTTGACAAATTGATTGTTCCTCTATTATAAGTCACTTTGGCAAAAAGGATATGCTAAATGCATGTTAAAGCTATAGTTCACGCAAAAAAAAAAAAAAAAATTGTTAATTTCTCACCCTCATGCCATTCCAAACTTATAAGATCATCTTTAGAACACAAATGAAGATATTTTTGATGATATCTGAGAGCTTTCTGACCCTGCATAGACAGCAACGGAAATGATACGTTCAAGGTCCAGAAAGGTAAGGACATCGTTAAAATAGTCCATGTGTCATCAGTGGTTTGTAATGTTGTGAAGCTATGATAATATTTTTTGTGCACAAAAGAAAACAAAAATGATTTTATTAAACAATTTCTTCTCTTCCATGTCAGTCATCACCACACGTTCATGAGAGTACCAAGAAATTGTTGAATAAAGTCATTATTTTTGTTTTCTTTGCGCACAAAAAGTATTCTTGTAGCTTCGTAAAATTAAGTTTGAACCACTGATGTCACATGGGCTATTTTAACGATGTCCTCACTACATTTCTGGGCCTTGATTGTGGAAGTTGTGTTGCTGTCTATGCAGGGTCAGAAAGCTCTCGGATTTCATCAGAAATATCTTAATTTGTTTTCTGAAGATGAACGAAGGTCTTACTATTTTGATAGATCCGCCCCACACATAGGCCTACGTAGCCTATGCAACCCAGGCAACGATTAGTTCTGTGAAACATAAGCAGCTTTTCCACTGAAATTACCTGGAACAATATGTCCCAGGAACTTTTTCCCCCCAGACCTGTTGCAGTCTGCGTTTCCATCGTGGTCTAAAGTACGAAGATTAGGCAAATAGTCTGGTGACGTAACGTTAGGTCTGCGTGCGTTTCTCAATACCAAATATGCAAATTTCGGCCTTGCATCCTTGGTAGTTCGGACTACACGAGTTAGACTCGGGAGTGTGAATCCCGTGGACGGAACGACGCAAGTCCGGTAATTCTGCGAAGAGCAGTGTACTTGATAACATCAGTCAGCTCGCCTCGGCTACTGCAATCTTCCTCACTGTATTTACAGACAAAATATATCAAACACCACTGCCTCTTTTCATTTTCATTTAAACATATTAATAGCCGCAGAAATGTAGTTCAGGGAACGTACATACATTACAATAAAACGAAATATTATATCAAACATTGCCTGTTTTCATATGTTTAACATATTAATAGAACAATAGAATAAAGACCAAAGATTACCTGTTAGATTTACCCAAAACGAATTATATCTTATGTTTAACCACTACAGAGACATCAGAGCCAGCGGCAAATGTCAGAAGGACTAGCCGAGGTTATACTCCTCTCTTCAGGATACATGAGAATCGTTACTGATCGCGTGGAGCTCACGTCTCCGAAATCGGCGAAGCACATTTTCAAATACGCGATTTGATTTCAAAATCAGATTTGAGTTTTAAACGACTACATTCTCGACTGAAATACACGCGTCCAGTGTAGGCAGTCATTAGCTGTTGCGGCGCGGCGTGTCCGGTGTAGACACGGTGTTACTCACCTATTGAGAAGAAACAAAGCAACCTCGGCGTCCGATCGCAGGCCTTCCGCTCCTTGAGTTCTCTCCAGCGCTGGAAAGCTGATCCAATATTTACACGGGTCCTACTTCTTGCCTTATCGTTCCGCAGACGTTTTCCTCTTTTGTTTTTCATCCGCCATCTCTATCTTTCTGTCGCTTGGCTGTTCACTGAACATTCTCTCTCCTCCATATCATGAGTAGACACGCCCCTTACTGCTGATTGGCTATAAGTTTGTTTTGGTACTCGGCCCGACTCAGTTTTCTAAAACTTTTTGAGAAATTGCTTACCCTGCCTTTAATGTACTGATAATTTCAGAAGATTCAAGAAGATTCTTCTACTTTTGATCGATCAGTGGTGCGTTTTATTGAAAAGAGCTGTGACACAATATTTCAGAACATCTCATTTCAGATTTCAGTCTGTCTTGCTCTTGCCTCGTTTCTTGATGTCTTCCACTGCTTCTGACCTGATTTCATAAATGTGCTCCAGATTCTGAGTCTGTTGATCTGTAAACAGACACTTTTAATTCAGGCACACAAAATTAAATGAAAGTTTGCTTGAAATATGCCAAACATATGTAGGTTAGCATTCTTTTTTGCATGACAGAATGATGTATTACAGTTTTCCACGCCTTATGGCTCTTCTCATGTTTCCAGTTCACACATAACTACAGTGTATAATTCTCTCATTTTCAGACTCTTGATGATGGCCCTCTTCCAGCGGTGAAGCGGTACATGTGGCAGAATCGCCCCCTTTCCGAGTGGACCAATCAGCAGGTCTGTCACTGGTTGATGGGCATGAATATGGAACAGTATATAGCTGAGTTTACAGCTAAAGGTGTGGATGGCCAACATCTCTTGTGCATGGACAGTAGTAAACTTAAGGTTGGTCCTTGTGTTTTTTTAAATCTTTTCTGATTGTAGTATGACTGTAAATTATATTCCACTAAAATGTGTGTTGTCTTTCAGGAGCTTGGCGTTTCTAGTCAAAGAGATCGCTCCACCATTAAGAGGAGACTAAAAGACATGAAGAAGGCTCAGGAAAAACTCGAAAAGCAGCAAGTAAAAAAAGAAAAGGAAAGGGGGAGAGAAAAAGAGGCCAAGAATAAAAGCAGCCAACCAACAAACCTTGAATCAGCCTGCTGAGGTAGTAACAAAGTCAAGGACCACAAATGTACATGCTCACCGTCCCAAATAATGCTAATGTGTGCTGATAGAAATGGAGTTGACTGTCTCACACACAGATGATTTGTAGACTGTTGAGAAAGTAACAGCATGGGTAAACAGAGGTTTTCTGCCAGTAAAGCCTGACAGAACACACATTTTTTACTGTAAATGTGTCTTTGATAAGCTTGTTATTAATATCCCTTTTTGACACAACCCAGGGGTCACACTGACATTCAACTCGCATAATGGCACTTTGAGAAAATGGGAACTTAATCTAATTATCCAGAAAGGATATTTAATTGCCTTTAACTGATTTGCTTGAGTGTTATGAGTGTTGAGTGTTATGAGATGCTGTACATGGTACTAAAAACTATTTTAGGGCTGTCCACTAGAGGGCGCCGATGTTAAATATCTGGCAGTCAGTAAAGACTTTGAGATCGTCAATCTCGTTCCAGATTTAAACACCAAATTATCATGAGCCAAGCTGCTTGTGCACACGTTGCACTTTAGCCAAAAGTTAACTAGCAATCCACGTGTGAATCTCTCAAAGTGATGCACACACATTCCCAGGGTTAATAGGTAAGCACAACAGGTAAGGTTCGGCTCCCTCTTCTAGTGTGCACTTTTAAGTGAGCACTTCACCACCCTAGACAGACTTCTTTTCTTTTTTTGGAAAGAATCATCCTTTTTTCTTTTTTTAATATCTACTGTACATAACTCTTAGTAATGTACATTTTACTGCAGAGAGGAGAGCAATTCATTGTCTTCTGTCACAAATGATGATTTTACTTGTGTATTAATAAATAAATATTTTACAACTACATTTTTTTTATTTATTTTTATGTCTTTTTTTTAATGAATTCTGTTTAATTTTAGGACATTTGTTTGTACCTCATGACACATGTAGCTGCAAAGATATTCATGAATTGTCAATTAAATTATCTTTCAAAGTACACCTGGCAAATTGATTTTGCATTCATTCTGATGATGCATCCAACATTTTGCATCTGTCATCTTAGCGATCACTTGGGTTAGGGTAAAGGGATAGTTCACCCAAAAATAAAAAAATTCTGTCATTAATTACACTCACACTCATGTCGTTCCAAACCCGTAAGACCTTCGTTCATCTTTGAAACACAAATTAAGATATTTTTGATGAAATCCGAGAGCTTTCTGACACTCCATAGACAGCAACGCAACTGACACATTCAAGGTCCAGAGAAGTAGTAAGGACATCATTAAAATAGTCCATGTGACATCAGTGTCACATATGTACATGTATGTAATACACTAGCATATTGCTTGCCTCAAAGCTAATATACATGCTTATACACTAATAGGCACAAAACTCAACATTTTATTTAATGGAGTCAGTATTTTATGAGAAAATTGAAAGCTGAGTTTCTTATAAAAGCAGAACATGTTTCGCTAGCTTGAACTTGTGTTTTTGGTGACTTGGTAAGAGAGACTGGAGGGCATTCACTACAGCTGCTGCATCTGTCTCCGTCTGAATGAATGCCTCAGTACGAGTCTTGGTCTGAGTCACCTGCATCAGCTTCTGTGCCTGTCTACCACACAAGTCTATGCCTGTTTATTAACACTACATCTGTGCCAGTCACACCAATCACTAATCCTGTGCTCGTGTCTCCAACCTAAGTATAAGAGCCACTGTCTGCTGTAGCTCAATCTTGATTTGTCTGTATACATACCTTCTGTTCAGGTATCTGTTCTATCAGACCCTTTATGTGTCTCCATATTTTATCAATTATTCTGATTACATGTTGAAAAAAAAAAGGTGCTGTTTTTTTGTTTGGTATTGGTCCGCAGCACCATCTCACGTCTGTCTTTAAAGATATATTCAAAGATTATTCAGATTTACAGTTGACAAAACCCCCAAAACAATTTTAGTTAAAAAATTTGCACCTCTTATATCAATTTAGGTCCAGCAAAAAATTTATTTGGAAAATGAATACCAAATATCTTAATAATCAGTTCCATTACTTCAGTGTCAATTTTGTGTGAGCTAATACATTTGATAAGTGGCTAAAATTCAGACATCACCACTGTCCAATTCAACAAGTCACTTTACAAATTAATACAGATTTAATACTTTTCATTATTTGAGCATTTGCATTGCCAAAAGGTGCTGTTTTACAAAAATAAAAGAAACTTCACATTTAAACAGTTATTTTCAAATGACCTTCAAAAAGTAAAAGAAAACTTTAAAATCTGATCTTACAATGGATTGTGACAGTCAACTGATAATATATAAAACATCTGTTTATAACAAAGTAGTTCTTAAAAAAATCAGTCCCAGTTGTAGTAGTTTTAGAATGAAAAAAATGCCTATGAAAATAAAACATGTACCTGACTGGTTTTAACAATTAAGCAACAAATAGAAAAAAAAAAAAAATCCAAAGACACAAATATTTACATTCATCCAGGCACTTTTAGCTGAATATCATGATAAGAAAAAATGAACGAAGAAGTCCACACACAAGCCATTCATAAAACAAAACAAAAATTAAAAATCTTTGGCCTTTATACAACAGAAACATCTGCTGAGAATAAATACATTAAATGTATATACATTACTGTATACATGAGAAGTGAACTGTGATGTGAAAATGGGGTAAACATGGAAGCAAATTTTAATATAAAACAAAACTCAAGTAAACCTATTATTTATCCTTGTTCATCATACATCTTCCAAACACCATTTTGTAATATAATCTCTATCAAGCTCAAAGCTTTCCTTTCACGTTTTGATGGAATAGTAACAGTAAAAAAAAAAGTTCAGTGTGTGCAAAAGTAAGCATTAAAGGCCTTAGGAAGGGAGTCTTTGGTTTGATTTCAATCAGATTAGCATTTAGCTATGAGTAGCTCTCATTTTCATTCCAAGAAGTCATCCATTGTTTCTTCTCTGGAGGATCCATTTCCTCTTTCCCTGGCTCTTTTCCCCTCTCTTCCCTCTTTATCCGCACAGCAATATAACTGGGGACGCTGTCATCATACTTAGAACGTTTGAAAAATCCACACTGTTAAGAAAAAAAAAAACAATTAGCGCAAGATCATGCTAACAATCCTAAACAGCATCATTTATACAGGAAAATGAGCAAAAAACAACGACGTAGTGATGTTTGCAGTGTATGCAGCATGCCTAGCATGAGGAGGGAACAAAACATTCAATGTTTTAAAGAAAATATAAGCAAGAATCAGGCCGTTGAAAGGACCTTATGTGCTGAAAGCGAGAGAGCTGCTGTAAACCTCCCAAGCAGGCCAGAGAAATGCGCAAGTTCCCAAAACAAGCCACATCTAAAGGCTTAAAAGAGCTTTAGAGATTCAGACATTCAGTCATGCCCATTCACACGCACCTGAAGCTGAGTCAATGCAAACATGTATAAACTCTTTTCCACCAACAACTTCTTACAATACATGACTGGTTTGCATTCCTTATAGCATTTTGCGTATGTCTGAGCAATGAAAGGCATGGAAACTTCCACCATTACCCCACATCTAGGCACTGACAGGCAGAATGTGCTTCAGACTAAATAAAGTGGGTTAGCATGGGCTAATCCAACTCTTCATGCTAGATCTGTGAGATCTTTTACCCTAAGAGAGAGGTTCTTGTTCTCTGTTTCTCTGTTTACGCATCTGAAGTCAGCCTCTCTTTTTCAGGTTCTTTGCCGCTTTTGCCGAAAAAACCACACTGAAAGGGGTAAAGGTTTGTGTTTTAAATACTTAATGTTATGTGAATAGTACAAAATTATGAAAATCTGTTTTAAACATTGTCGGGGTTCAATAAAAGTGACAGTAAACACAGGGTTAGGTAGTCCTTAATGGGTTTGGTTGTGAGTTTAGTCATATGATCTTACCTTCCAAAGCAAGAAGACCAAAAGGCCCAACAAAAGGAGTCCTAGTAAAATGGCCACCAGTATGACCCACCAGGGCATACCACCGTACTGTGCAACTTTGCGTTCCGGAAACACGGTAATGCGTACCTGTAAAAGGACAAATTGTCTTTCAAAATGCATTTATTACCTCAAGATGAGCTTTCAGACCTGCATATAAAGACAAATTGATCAAAACATGGAAGGAGAAGTATATATGGATAAAAGCTGAAAATGTTCTCACCGGTGCTGGTTCATTTTTCAGCTGTATATTTGTAGCTGAGGACTTGAAATCAAGTGATGCCTTGACAATAATATCAATGTAGTTCAATTTTGCATAGTCCTGTAAGAAATAGTTTATCAATAGTTTAATGATATAGTGTCCATGATAAAGAAAAGGAAAAATATTTAAAAAGGAAGGAGAAGGATCTAGTGAAGGATCTAGTGAAGCATTTTTGTTAAAGGGGTCATGAACTGAGAAACCAAAATTCCCTTGATCTTTTGACATATATAAGAGGTCATTGTACTATAAAAACATCCTGTAAATTTCAGAACTCAAAACTTTGTCGTTAGTCTAAAAACAGCTTATATTGAAGGCAGTCTGCCAAAATGACAGCTTTTGGAATGTACCACTCTGTGATTTAATAGTGTAGCCAACGCCTGCTTTGACATCACTGCCTGTTTAGCCCCACCCACTGATTCGCATATGTAGTGTTTACGAGAGAGGTCTACGCAGAAACCAAACGATAAAGATGGCTCCGAAGACAACAAGACGCTGTTCATTGCCAAGTTGTTGAAAAAACAGTGTTTGCGTTGCCTTCCCTCTGATCCCAGTGTTAGGAAAGATTGGATGAATTTTATTTTTAAAGAAGTTCCAGACCATGTCAGTAAGAACTCGGTCCTTTGTTCACTTCATTTTACCACAGACTCCTTTACAAACAAGGCACAGTTCAGTGCAGGATTTTCAGAAAGATTGAAACTAAAAGACAATGCTGTGCTATTGCTTTGTCTGTTAAAGAAATCATTTGATATGTATTGAGTTTTTAACCTAAAACGCATCAGCGTCCATCTATGAGGAATGTACACTGTCAAACATACACAACTATTAGCCAATCAAAGCAGTGGGTGCTTAATTCCAAGTCTACAATCCACCACGTCGATTCAAACAGAGCGTTCGGATGAGGGGGGTTAAAAACAGGACAAAAAATAGCTATTACTTCTAAATTATGATGTTTTTTGATGTAAAAATATTGATCAAATAATAAGTGGACATCAGATAACAGTACAAAATGAAAAACAGAGGCAGTTCATGACTCCTTTAAAATACAATTTTTTAAGAAGTAATAATAATTTTTCAATAGATAATCCCATAAAAAAAAATGAGGGTCACAAAAAAAGTTCAGCACACTCACCTCCAGGAAGGTAGAGTTCCAAAGGTAAGCTCTCAGGCTGATGACAGCA
The DNA here is from genome assembly GCA_021397915.2 of Tor tambroides. Classification (NCBI taxonomy): domain Eukaryota; kingdom Metazoa; phylum Chordata; class Actinopteri; order Cypriniformes; family Cyprinidae; genus Tor; species Tor tambroides. The sequence goes on along the minus strand of JAFVLL020035074.1, from coordinate 34,374 downwards.
TTGCTGTCCATTCCCACTAGAGGACATCTGAATGTTATACACTCCGCCCCATCCTCACATGACTAAAAACACAACAACAAGACAGTGATTAGAAACAGGACGCTGATTATCAGCCCCAAGGAAACACATACAGGGCATTCATTCTTCATTTTTGCAGCCTTAAGCTAGAATGCTTTTAATTATTGTTTTAAGAGTCTGAATACTTCTAGCAATGTGATATTTCAGTTTTTTCTTTTTAAAATATTTGCTAAGTTCTAACTCATTTTGAGGTATTTACTGTAGAGTGATGTGGAAAAATTAGTCTATTAGTCTGAATGCACTGTATTCTTCATGTTGACGTTACCAAAACTGTGTATTTCCTCTTGTCAGTAAAAAGAGAAGCTGTTCCCTCTTTTGCAGGAGTTTCCCCAATTTCACGTTTAGTTCGTGACACTGAAGGCTCCTAGATAACCGTAGGACAGAACAAATAATCAGTTCATTTCTACAGTATATGGATGCAACTTTGAATATTAATTACATTATAAGATATTAGGACTACCTTTAAACCGAGTTTGTTGACCTCATCTTGATTGGAGCAGCTGAAGCTGTCTAAACCAGTTGAGGTCATCTTCATGAGGTACAGTAGCCACTTGCCTTGAGAGTTATGTTTAGGCCATTGGATAATCATAGAAGCCGTGCCGAATGATTTAAGGGGTTTGCCCAAGTTTGTAACCTGTCAATCAATATATTTAATAGGATCCATCTTTAAAAAAGCCTCTAAATATCATGACATGTAAGATAATATTTTCTAAACAAACCAAAGGAGGTATTGTAAATGTACAAAATGTATGCTTTCTAAGTTTTATGTATGGAAATCTAATAGTCACCCTGAATTCATAGTCAATTGGACTGCCAGCATCAGTTGCCAACTTCATTGCGCTCTCTCCTTTAACTTCTCCAGTAAAGTAGACCTGAGATGGCTTAGCAATGCTGTGGATGGTACATGATGACAGTATATGAAGATACAAATATAGTGCATTGATATTATCTTCATCAGAAGATGAGAAATGATAACCTACCCTGAGAGGGACAACAGCAGCTGAATCTTAACAATGGCTTTGGCTTTGATTGCTTGTAACTGCTTCTGATCACTTGTCCTGCAATTAGCAAAAAGAAAAATGAAAACATGAATCTATGAATTCTGACATGCTAAAAAACAAAAGAAAATACTAAATAAGTTTTGACACTGTGCCATTGGCAAGATTTATATTGCTACTCACGTTTTGAGTTTAAGGTCAATTTCAATTTCAGTGGTATCCAAAGAAATTCCTCCCGTGTTCAGAATAATGTAAAAAGTTGTCTGAAAAAGTGTTTCGTTTTTTCACAAGTAAGTCCACACACCGAAAATAGAGCTTTTCTATTCTAATTACATAAAATAAACATTTTAAAAAACGATTATATTGTCTAATATAATTGAAATATTCACCTCAGCATCTTTTTTGAATGGATTTCCAAGTTCACAATCAGCTTGTGACCCATTCTGATTGGCTAGACAGATGATTGGTTTATCCTGTAAAGATTTAGGAGCACTTAAAAACAATTTCTTAATAAAAATATTAATAATAAAATACATAATAAATAATCAACAATAAGTTAGATATCGAGCAGCTGAACTTACACCAGATTTAGTGCGAACGGCAGAATAAGAAAGAGATTTGGGGAACGAGGACGTCAGCTGCGCTTCATAAGCATCTTCACCCTGGTTCACCACCTTGATCTCCAAGGCAATATCCTTCTGATCGCTAAGAGACAGGATGGGAACTCCATTTTGCCTGTGAGGAAAGCGAAATCAATTCCTCTTTTTCTTGCCACTTTGTTTTGAAATTTGTTTGCTCATTCATTTGAACACAACTGATGTCACTTTAAAAAAAGACACGAGGGAGCAGCCGCACACTTTCTGACATATTAACAACATGATAATAAAATGATATGATAGTCATTTCTTTAAAAAACATATAAATAAATAAAAACTCACTCAGGTAATGGATAGAAGACATCTCTGTTTGGTTCCCTGGTGTGGAATTTATACTGTAGTTGCAGGTCACTCTGACAGACATGATCAGCACCACATCCTTCCTTGATGAATTGAACCTGAAAGCCAATATGATTCAGAATAACATTTAATATTGAATGAGATATGTAGACATGTTTGGTACTGTTCAGTTTGGCTCAGTACTTTAAGTGTAAAAAAGTTGAGTTAGTTGGATAAAGTTGAGCAGTTTGTTGGTAAACCATCTTAAAACTATAGATTTAAGACTAACAAACAGAAAATAGAAATAAAATGTTCACTATAAATATGAAAATCAACATATATTTGCCTGATGTGATTAATATGAACAAAGTTTATATGACTATTATGATAATATTTCAATTAAAATATAATAAATCCAAAGTTTGGGGTCAATATGATTTTTTTTTTAAGAATTTAAGGATTCAGCAAGGATGCATTACATTGATCAAGAGATATATAAAAGATCACTTTTGCATTGTTACAAAAAAAACCTATACTTTTAATAAATTCTATTAACTTTCCTGAAGAAATCTGAAGAAAAAAAATGTTTCTTAAGCAGAAAATCAGCATATTAGAATGATTTCTGAAGGATCATGTGACACTGAAGACTGGAGTAATGGCAGCTTTGGATCACAGGAATAAATTATATTTTAAAATATATTCACATATTTGTTTCAAAAATGTTGAATTATTTTATTTCAAACTGTAAAAAATATTTCACAATATTATTGTTTTTACTGTATATCTGATCAAATCATTTGAGCATTAGTGAGAATAAGAGTTTTCTTTCAAAAACATTAAAAAAATCTTACCAACCCCAAACTTTTGAACGACAGTGTATATTGTATATTATAAATATGATCATGGTAGCTCACTGAAAATGCAAAGATTGCTTAAGATGATGGTACCTTGGTAAAAGTGGTGGCTTCTTGGTTAGAGTCCAGGATGGGAAGCAGGTTAGGGAGAGCATTCTGTCTCTTCCTGCGTGTGGATGGGTTCAGGATCTCCACAGAGACTTCAATCGGGATACCTCTCAGTTTGTCTCTTAGGGTTTCCTTTGTACATAATATTCATTATTTAAAAAAACATTAACATTATACATTGTTTGTAGCATAATGCCTTTCCATAACTCAAGCGTCAAATGTGCCCTTAATCCAGAAGTAAAAAAATCACCACCAGATGGCAGTACTTCCTTTTTTACTACATTAAGGTAAAGCTGTTCCTTACTGCCCCAGTTGATCTCTTGTCAAAATTGCCTCATGTAATGTTATTCTGCAGTCCTCAATTTAAAGTTGTTAATAAACAGCATGTCACTCAGTGGTTGTAATTTTACCCTATAAATGGGAAGCTGTAAAGCTACTTTTAATCTGCTGTACCTGCAGTCTGAGGCCTCTGGTAACGCAGCTTTCTGTGCCTTGACCCTTGAGCTCTACGACTCCTGTGCTTTCATACTCATTGGCTGAGCGCGGGTTAAAGATGACTCTAGAAGGAAGATTAAGTTTCTTCCTTTCAGATTCAACCTTGATAGTATATTGCACCCCTAAAGAAGAAAAAAAGACATGGTCAAATGAAGGAATTACAAAATGTTGGCATTTGTTTGCACAACAGAGACGAACAATTACTGAGTAGTAATTTACCTGTGAAGGTAAAGTAGAAACATGTACTTACTCAGAGTAGGATTGTAGGTTTTGGGTTTGACTGAAAATTTGAAGCAGGCTTTCACATCAAGGCTAGAACACACAATAAAAACCTTGCTTTTAGATGGGGGTTACTGGCTGTTTGCTAATATAATGATTGTTTGTTTATAGTTTTCTCACCATATAGTGTCTCCACAGTTTTTCTGAGTGAGGTCTAGCTCCTTTGGAGTGGTGGTAACAGTCTTTTCAATGCTGATAACTGACCGTGCTCTATAGTACAAGACCCATAATTAATGCATTTATTCATTCATCCATATTGCTAAATGTAGATAAATAATAAATGATAATAATGATAATGATAATAAAATGTGGAGATATGAAAATTAAATTAAATGAAATTAAATTGTTTATAAAAAAATCCTTAATAATCATTACAGGTTGTCTATCAATATGATCAATACCTGTACACAAACAATGAATCAGAGAGAGATCCGATAGCCAGATCAGGGTAATTATTTCTGTCTAAATCCATGTTCCCAGCAAGAGAGTATCCAAAGAGTTTCACGTTGTGATCTTGTCCTCCAAGAACCTGAAATTATTGAATTTATTATTGATAAATAACGAATAAAACAATGAGTGAATACTGAAGTAAAAGTGAAAGAAAAGAAACGTGAATATATGGCTATACCTGGGCTTTTTTAAGGCCTTGAGGTGACCCATGGAAGATATATACGTTCCCAGCTCCATTACTGTCATATGGGGCACTAACTGCAACATCTGAAAAACAGCAGGATTACATTAAGAAAATGAACTACATATTACATCCAAATATTATTGTGGTAATCACAATTAACATAGCAATGTTTTCATGTTAACTGATGTATATAATGGCATCTTTTCTTCTCTATATAGCTTTATTTGAACCTGCTGGTTCTGGATGTTTTGCATTAGCTGTATTCATAGAAGTGACTATACTAAACACATACCATGATAACCATCCAGGTTCACATCTCCCATGTTTTCCACAGCCAAACCAAACATGGAGTAAGCAGCTCCCTCAATTCTCTTGGGGGTGATCTTGTCCCAAGCCCCCTCCTCATTGAGATAAACATAGATGGCCCCACCGATATCACCGTCCTTAATAAAGTACTGAGGTGCTCCGACTACAATGTCCTGCCACCTGTTTTAATAATCAGTGCAGAATAATTATACATTGAGTGTTGCTATTAATAACTAAAACCAAAACTATTAATACGCATATATAAATAAATACATACATATATATATATATATAATCAAAATAAAGCTGGAATGATAAAATAAAATAAAATAAAAACATTAGATAAAAAAACTTAAACTCCAAAAAAAAAACCTAAGCAAAATTTTATTTGTTGCCTCTACAAAAAAAGGTTAATTTGAAGTAGTCAAATTACTAAAACTACAACAAAAATGAATTAAAGCTGAATAGAATATAAAAAAATAAAATAAAAAACACATAATAGATTTACTAAAATTTAAATTATAATGACAGCAGAAAACATATAAAAAACTCATTTAAAATATAAATAAATACTATACAAGTATATAAATACTACTAGTAACACTGATCTACAACAAATAAAACACACATGCAAAAGCATATGCTTAATAATATAATATAATATAACATAATATAACATAATATAATATAATATAATATAATATATAATTCTGTTGTATCTTACCCATCTCCATTAATGTCAAGCACTGCAAGATCATAACCAAAGGAAGAGGCAAGTCCGGCACCCTCCAGGATGTACTCAGCTGTCAGCATAGATGATTTAACGTCGTCCTTCTTTAACAACACAACTGCCCCACTGTGATTGGCTCTTGGAGCTCCAGCAACTATAGTCAACTGACCTCTCTTGGTCAGCATTTTTCCAGAGTCCAGAGAGAAACCTGTAACAGATACAACCAATTAGAAGATCTAGTAACCAAACGAATATTGAAAATCTTTTAGTGATGATGGAATATGCAATGATAAAACCCATGAACAACATCAGCACAAACATGCATGATTCTGACTGACTCGGACACTCATAGGATGTCATAGTTTTGCTCATGCAATGTGGATGTCAACACAAAGACAGCTTCAAAACAATAATGTAGCAACAACATTCACATTTATTCACAAAAAGGACACAATGTATAGGATGTAGGTTGAACGCAAATAATTGATCAAGTTGGCATCCAGGAAATCCCACAAACCTAAATAGCTATTGGATGCCACATCATAAATTTTCTCCTTGGACACCTGAAGGGGAGGTGACTGATACACAAACTGATCAGGATGGCTACTGGATATGCTAGTCATGAACAGCACACCTACATTTACACAAACAAGATTTGCACCAAATAAAGCACAAACAACCAAATGGAGTAGAACCAAGCAAAAGATAGGCCTTGCATTCTAACTTTGCTGGAAACGTTTATATATCCTAAACACACCAGAATTATTTAGCGAGACTGAGTCACATGATGGATCAAGGATCGAGTGATATGGATGATGAATGGAATGTGATGATGGACTCACCTAAATAACTGTTAGCAGGGACAGGCACCAGATCTGGATTAAGTTGGCCCTCATCTCCAACTTCATATGGGCCGTCATCAAAGATATTCTCTTCCCACAGAGAGCTGTTCTTCTGCTCCATCCGCACCACTCCTGACATCCACCCAGCGGAGGAGTGAGTGAACAAGGAAAGGAAAATGTGAAGGGTTGAGGATGGAGAAAGTGAATGAGTGAAGAGATGAAGCAAAGATGTCAGAAAAGAAGTTTAAAAAGGGGGGATAAAATACAATATGTCAGATGCAATGAACTGATAAAGAAAAACTGATGAATAAACATGTCATGAGGGTGCAAAAGTTGAGTGATGTGGGGAATTATGGGTCTTGTTTGACAGTGGATTTTCACTGAACATTAAATATTATCCCAAAAATGAGATTTACCATGAAATTGATCAAAATCTCATCTATACTTCAACACAAATATACATATAAGCACCCTAATCCTCCAATACCTTTCCAGTTGTAAGCACCCGGTGCTCCAAAGACCAGATAGTGATAGTCCTTTGTGAATGTGGCAGATAGACCCTGCTGGCATGTTCCAAAGCGCTCGTGTCCTCTGTTTCTCCCGTTACAGAACATCCAGTCCCCTCCATCTTCATCTGAAGAATCCTTAATTGTTAGGTCCTCACTTAGTACGTAGCAACGACCTGTCACGTCACGCAACTCCTGAACTGTGCCCACAAATAAGCGTCGCTGGTAGCGATGAGCACAGACCTGGAGAGAGACAGCGGGAGTTCAGTTTAAATCAGTGAAATAAATAGCATAAAACTGTAATAAATGAATAAAAGACTAAATAAATAATCATAATAAATAACAAAAAAATAAATAAATTGGATATTTCAGCTATACACTACCATTAAAAAATATATATATATTTTTTTTCCCACATCAATCTACACTCCATACACCATAATGGCAAAGCAAAAACAGAACTGTCACATCTTTGTAAATTTATAAAAAATAAAAAATCTGAAATAAGTACATTGCATAAGTATTTAAACCCTTAACTCAGTACTTGGCTGAAGCACCTTTATAGCCTCAAGTCTTTTTTATTTGATGCGACAAGCTTTGCTCATCAGTATTTGGCAATTATCTGCCATTCTTCACCTCACCTGTTCACCTCTCAAGCTCTGTCAGGTTGGATGGGGGCAGATGCACATTTTCAGGTTTCTCCAGAAATATTTGATTGGGTTCAATCCCAGGCCGTAGCTGGGCCACTCAAGGACATTCACAGAGTTGTCTATAAGCCACTCTTGCTGTGTGTTTAGGGTCATTGTCTTGTTGGAAGGTAAACCTTCTGCCCAGTCTGAGGTTCTGAATGCTTTGGACTGGGTTTTCATTAAAGCTATCTCAATATTTTGGTGCATTGAGCTTTTCTTCTACTCTGATGAGTCCCTCAGTCCCTGCTGCTGAAAAACAGCCCCACAGCATGAGGCTGCTGCCAGCACACTTTACTTTTGGGATGGTACTCTTCAGGTGATGAGCAGAGCTGGTTCCCTTCAAACATGATGCTTGGAATTGAGGTTCATCAAACCAGAGAATCTTGTTTCTCAGAGTCTGAGGGTCCTTTAGGTGCTTTTTTGCAAATTCAAAGTATGTTTTTGTGTGTCTTCACTGAGGAGAAGATTGAGTCTGGCCACACTGACATAAAGCCCAGGATTGGTGGAGTGTTGCAGTGATGTTTGTCCTTCTATAGGTTTCTCCTGTCTCCACATATGATCATGGAGCTCAATTAGAGTGACCATCAGCTTCTTGGTCACCAGTCTAGACAAGGCCCTTCTCCATCAGTTGCTCAGTTTGGCCAGGAGGCCAGCTCTAGGAAGAGTCCTAGTTGTTTCAAACGTCTTCTGTTATGGATAATGAAGGCTACATGATTCTGTGAACCTTCAATGCAGCAGAATTTTTTCTGAACTCTTCCCCAGATGTGTGGCTTGACGCAAACCTGTTTCTGAGCGCTACAGGGAGTTCTTCTGACCTCAGGGCTTGGTTTTTCCTCTGATATGCATTTTCAGCTGTTAGACCTTTTATTAGGATGTGTGTGCCGTTCCAAATCATACCCATTCAATTGAATTTGACACAGGTTAACTTCACTCAAAGTGTAGTAACATCTACAAGCGATATGGATGCTCCTGAGCTAAATTTCAGCTGTCCCAGATAAGGGTTTGAATACTTATGCAATGGAATCATTTAGGTTTTTTATGTTTAATAAATTTGCAAAGATGTTAAAAACCTGTTATTTGCTTTGTCATTATGGTGTGTGGAGTGTAGATTGTTGTGGAAAAAAAGTAATTTAAAGTGGTTTAACATAAGGTAGCAACATAACAAAACGTGAAAAAAAATATATATAAACATTATTTTTTAATGTTTTTTGAAACTCTCTTTTCTTCACCAAGGCTGCATTTATTTGATCAAAAATAGAGTAAAAATATTGTGAAACATTATTACAGTCTAAAATAACATTATACTATTTTTATATATTTTAAAATGTATTTAAGTTTACTAAATATAGAAAGAACAGCATTTATTTAAAATGTTAAATGCATGATTTCATTTTTTATTATTTTATTTTAATTGTGAGGAATATATATTTAAGGAATATATATATATATATATTACATCTGTTCCTTAAATATATACATGTATGTGTGTATATTTATATATACATATAAATACACACAGTACACACACATATATTATGTAAACACAAACATTTACTTTGGATGTGATTAAATGCGATCAATCAATTTGACAGCACTATTTTATTTTTCAATTATTATTTTGAACTAATTTAGATTAAATAGTGCATAATTTTAATATTCTGCACCATTTCCCAGCCAATAACATGAAAATAATTAGTACTGGCTAGAATTTTAATAACGGTGCATCCATAATTTGCTTTCTCTCTCTTACCAGTATCTTTCCTCCAGGTCCCTGGCTCTGTACAGTAACTCCCATCCACTGGTTTTGCTTATTTTCAGCTGCCAGGTTTTCTATGTGCACAATAAAAATGCTCTCTTAACACATGTAGTAACTCATTTATAATGTGTCTTACTTTCATGTGTTTGAGTTTACCTTCATTGTCAAACATCACTCGTTGACATGACTGACTGAGAGAATTTATGTCACAGTTATACATGCCTCCCGTAATTTTTGACTTCTGTCCGGGCAATGCTTTAGCTTTTGGTGCACCAACAAGCAACCTGTAAACCAACAATCAGAAATTTATTCATGGATTTGGAATACATTGAATTTCATATTACAAATCTGGTTTGTGCTTTGACTCCCCGTATTATAATAATACAGCTCCAAATAACAAAAAAAGCATCATGCGTAAATAATTTTTTTAATATGTTTTTCAGTAAGAAAATTGCACTTTTGAGAAACATGGTCAACAATGTAGTCAGAATGGTGGTCATAATAGTCCTAATAAATTGCAAATCTGTTTACACTGATTCAGTCATCAGTTGCAACACACAACAAACCATTTATGAATGTTTGGAGCAATATTTCAAATTTTATAAATGGATATTTGGTCATTACATATGGACAACGTGTTACAGTAAAGGAATTGGTTCAAAACCTCTTTAGCAGTCATCTCTAGCATCTCTAGCATTTCATTATTATCTTCTATTTCTCCCAACATGGGTCTTCAGTAGGATCTTCAGTGGAAACAATGCAGATTCAACAGCCCACACAAAAAATGAGCCATTGTCTGGACACACTACTTGTGCACTGTGTATTAGAGAGTGGGGGCAAGTCTTCTGTACACTCTTTCTATTCTTTCAACCGAAAAACTCAAGAGAGTATCTTTTCTCTTTTGAATAAAAGAAATTTAGGCCACAGAAAACCTAGGATATTCACCACCAAAGGCTGTATCTCTGGTTTCACTTCATTTATGAGAGTGAAAGCCTCTTTTTTTTCTTTGGATTGACTGGTTCAGCGATAACATTCATCCCAACACTTCACAGATTTTAGCTACACAAGCTCTCTTTGTGGACAAAGACAAAAAAGGGTCTGACTGAAGAGAAGCCTACATTTCCCATAATACCCTCACTAAAATGTTGAAGGAAGAGTAAAAGTACTTGGCAACTAGAACTCTTTAGATGCATACACTGTTTTACTTTTAGGGGTACAGCAGCTTGTCATGGGACTTTATATTTTACTTTTTACTTTATCTACCCCTTAAAAGGTGTATATTAGTACCGTAGGAGTAATAATATGTACCCTCAATGTATAATAATGAACCTTTTAGGGGTCAATAAGGTACAAGCCTGAAAAGTATAATTTTTGCACATTTTTTTCTAAGAGTGTACAGGCCTCTAAAGTGTACTTTCATTTAGCATGTTAGTACTGAAAGACCTGGGACATACAAGGTCACACACAGAGGACAATGACAAAAACTGGGTTTCTAATTTCAGTGTCATTTGGGAAGTGCAGTTCAGGTGCAGCCAGTTTCAAATGTGTGAACCGATTCAGTCATTATTACCTTTATTACTTAAGCATTCAGATGAACAAAGACATCATTTTTGTTGTATTTTAGATAACTCAGTAAAGGTCAGCTGAACATGTGTTTGCATATCCCTGGGCCTGAAATTTAGTGCAGAATGCTGGGTTTGCGTAGTTTTAAAAAAGGGTGAAGCATTTAGGGGTGGGAATTCCCTTCATTTCATGCTTTGATCTACTGATAATTCCAACAATCACTACTGATTCCTTCTGTGGGTGAACAACCATATACAAGATCTGTCCAGATCACAAAAAAGAGAATAGCTCTAGAGTCACATTTTCCAAACAGACAGAGACAGCACTGTTTTTCTGAAAGGACAACACAAACTTTTTTGTGCTGGGCAAAAATAGCCACTGAATACCTGCTATTCATTACATTCTCGAGAGCATACAGATTGCTATATCTGATGAAAATGCTCATGATTACATTAAATTTAATGCACAGGCCTGAAAATCACTACATTACACATTACACATCCTACAAAAAAGAACAAAAAATGTTCTAGTGTCAATTAACTTTAGCCATAAAAGTAAAAAAAAAATAAAAACACCAAAGGATATTACTGACAAACATGTTCATACACACACAGTCACCAATTCATAACTGTTTTATGTTTTGCAAATTAGTATTAAAATTCATATGAATTTGTACGATCTCACTCATACATCTTCACGCAGTCTTCTTAGGCCTCAGAAAATAATTACATTAATTACATTTTCTCATGATCAGGTTGATTTATACTCTGGAGTCGCAATATTTCCTAAAATGACAGCAGACAAGGCCCCTTTGTTATTGGACCAGCATCCCTTATGTAAATTGACCCACACGTTTCAGGAAATTGCAATAATCTGGATCACAATCAGCTCCTGAACAGCATCATTCCATTCTGACAACCCCATAATTGATTTGTGGGTAATGTAATGTGTCTCCATTAATCATTCCCCAGAGGGATGTAACAAATAGCACAACAAGGATACGCCTCACTACCACTATTGAGATGGTTTTGCTCTGTTACAGTTATCTATACTACAGGACTAACAAGGCCAAAATTTCAATGGAAAAAGATGCTATTGGAGAGAACATCACCCATTTTTATTTCAAATCTTTGGAGACTTTAAAAAAAAGGAATGTCCACAGAACAACAGAGGAGAGAAGATGGAAGATTCAGAAAGTGAGAGGGATTAAGCGATAGAAAGAAAGAAAAGAGAGAGGTGGAGGTGGGGGGAGGGGAGAACAGAGAGGACAAGTACTCTATTTACTAAAAGCTTTTTCAGAGAGAGTGCTGAGGCCAGAGTCTGACACTGGCATTCAATTATGCACAGTGATGCAGACACAGAGAAATATGTCTCATCTGTTAAAAATGTCAGGCTCTCAACATACTCAAAAAGAAACAAGCAATTACTCATTCTAGAGAGTGAATGGTCTTAACTTCTAAAGCAGGCCTAGCAAATTGAAAAGTATTGTAACACTAGCCACTCATGTGTCGAGATGTTTGACCAAATCGATTATTTCAAACTGCTGATTTTAATTCATCTTTTCATTAAACAGCAACAAGGTAAAGTACACCTGCCTTTTGCCTATAAACTTTTAATACAAATGTTAAAGGCAGGTGTATCTACTTTACAGTCAGATGACAATGTACAATAACCAACACAAGAAGTCTCTTTCTATCTCTGTCTTGTAAGAGTTTTTGGCACTGGTGTCAATAAACTGATTCTGGCTAGCTAAATATTATAGTGCATTCGACCTGCACCATGTCAGAATTACTATAATTACAAGCTTACAACTTGTCCTTTCATATCTTTGTCAAACAGGTAATTACAACTCAGAATTTTGTAAAAGCTCTCATTTGATTGTGACATCATGTAAAAACAACCAAAATGGTTGCTAACTGTAGCAACCTCTACACACTTTTCTGCTGTGCCACTTTACTTGTTGTGCTTTCTTTGATTTTACAAGAGAGTGTGAACTTCCAACATAGTGTGAACACTGTGTACAAAACTTTTTGCCTCAACTCGTAACCCACACTTGTTTACTCACTGATGCGGCTACAAGCATGTTTTTTTTTTTGAAAAGCAATAAATCATGGTTATATTGTACTAGGCCAAACTATTTTTTAAACACGCTCTCATAATTTTGCATGGAATGCTAAGCACTGATGTTTTGAGGAATCTACAGAGGAGGCCATTGCTCTGGTGCAAGAGCTGGGTCTGCTGAGGAGGCTTGGAGTGTCATGGTTCACATTACGAACTGACAGCAGCTGAATTACAGCTCCAGATGTGCCTCAAAAATTTCAAAGACTCCAGGCTTAAAGATACAGACTGAAAACTGATATTACCTGACCTACTGTGCACAACAACGGTGCTGCTGGAGATTTCTCCCTTTAGGCAATGATACATTTATGACTAGCTACAGGTTTATGGGTCGATATTCACAAAATATGTGTTGAATAGAGCCAATTTAATCGCTAACATTCACAGACCTTTGATCTTTTCAGTGCAGTGTTTCCCCTGCCATTATATTAGGGGCCATTTAAATATGAATTTGCGTGTCTCTGTGTTAATGAATGGCGCATTGTTTACTATTCGTACTGAAGCGCGCATGACGCTTGCGGTGATATTAGCGTTATATATTATAGCGTCTGCCGTCTCAATAAATGAGGACATAAATACATGAACAGCATCTCCAGAACTGCTTTGAAAGTCACTTCATGAGCATCTAACAGTTTCATTTGAGTAAAACTATCCTCATATCACATACACATGGCAATCCGTCAAAATAAAAGTTCGTGAAACATTGTGGCAGAAATACATTACTATTGTTCAGAAGAATAAACGTAATACTACTACTACTAAAATTATTAAACCTTATTTTTAAGGAATAATCATACAATATTTCTTTAATGTTTTAATTGTAATATTAAATCCCCTTTATTTGCCAAAAAAATAAATTTGTTTAATTTTCATTAATTGAAAGATAATGTTTTATGCCTTAATTTGATAAACAGAAAAATGTAAATACACAACACAGAATTTCTGAGGGAAAAAAATCATAAGGCTATTGTAAGAATAAATGAAACTTGTTTTTATGCTTTCAAATAATTAGACATGCTAAAACAGAATTTGGTAACAATAAAACATAAGGTTGGAAAAAATAAAACATTTCATAGGGCCCTAAACATGTAATTTTTGTTAAACTTTAATAAATTGATGTTAAATTGTTTAGCTTTCATGATTTTAATTAATTAGTCATGCTTTTTGATTAATAAAATTTTATTTAACCATTAAGAGTCCAGAAAAATGACTGCTGTCATTAAAAGAAGCACATGAACACCATGATTCTTTTAAGTGTTTGTGTCAGTCTAACTGATAACCGCCCCCACCCCGGCTCCCTTATCACAGGGTCTGGAATGCACATGCATGAAGTCCATCAAATATGGTAAACAAATGCTCAAACATGCTTGCTTGATATGCAAGAATCAATGAGGTTGGTTCTGGTGCATCAAGCAATTACTATTATGCTGCCGTTGACAACATTTGATGTGCTCTATGTATGTGCATTGTTCAATGTTTATTTGTAAATAACAGTTCAATTTCATGCTCAATAAATTCAATCTGTTCCTCATATGAAGCGAGCATGTCTCTTCTCAGATTAAACTGTTTGACATATGGATTGCTTTTACGATGTCTTTATGAACTTTTTGAAGCTTAAAGCTTTTGGTGGAATGGACTTTGGAATGGTTTCATTGAAAATATCTTCATTTTGGGTTTCGAAAGAACTTGGAAAACACATGAGTGAGTAAATGATGACTTTTGATGAATGATGAATTTTCATTTTTGGGTGAACTATCACTGTAAAGGTGATCAAGAAAATAATGTATCTGCACGAACAAAAGTTTTTTTTTTTGTTTCTCTTTTTAATTTATGGGCTTTTAACCATTATTGTATTTGAGAATGCAATTAGAGGAATAGAGGAATAGAGGAATTTAGTGGAACAAAGAGGGACAATGGGACTGGGAAATGACACATCAAATGGGCAAACTATAGTGGGTTAATAACACTTGAGACTGGCCAATGTAATAGAAAGTAACAGATGAATAAGACCAATACCTGCCTACTCTTACTGATGTACAAATTCAGCCCAATCTTTAAACCTACTCCTGCACAGGAAGCTAAGAGAATCACAGGAAGGAAGCAGTAGCCCATTTCCATGCCGAATGGACCCACTGCACTCTGGGATATGGGCCAACATTTTATAGTATACAATCTTGAATGTGTTTTCAGTGGCTACATTGTTCCACCATATGTTAAAGCTAAATCAGATTAAAGTTTGATTATCATTGTTTAAGCACGTGTTGAGGAAACACCAGATACTAAAAGAAACTTCAAAATATGTCACACAGCAAAGTTAATTGTGAAAGTTGAAAGACACAGACACTCCTGCCCCCGCAGACACTCAGATCCTGTTTGCACCAGGATATGCATCTCAAATACGTCTCCTGTGAGCACTTGTGATCAGATTTCAAAAGGAGGGTCTCAGATTTCAACAATACTTGATTTTGTGACTAGATACATCACTCACAATGTCAGAGTGTTACTGCAGGCGAATAAAATGCAAAAACAAATAATAAGACAAACACTAAAAGTTGGCACATGTCACATTTCAGGTTGAATGCTCACTGTTATTTTTTTTAGGTGGGTACCTGGCTGCATTACATGAACTCAGGTCACTGCATGTTCTGTGAGGCCTTGTGCATGTATATGTATGGGCTTGTCAGAATGTTTCAACTGAATGTTTATGTGCTTTCATTTCTGCACAAACCAGTGATTTTTAAAAACCCTTAGCATGGCGGTTCATTGACAGGTGACTAGGCGGTGCTTCACTCTTGCCCAAGATGCATTTTACTATTGAATCAGTAAAATTTGGTGGATACCCTTTTGTTTAACTAAATCTTTCAAAACAAAAAGAAAAGAAAGTGCTGCAATGTACTTACGAAACAACTCCCATTTTGAAAGCACCACCAGCCCAGACTGCTTCAGTGAAGTACTGGCAAGTCAAAACCAATCAATTACTGGTGCCAAAATGAGGGCTCAGGTTCAGTGAGAGCTTAGATCTTAAAATTACTTTCTGCCAAAACCTGCCTACTGAGTTAAAGTCTGGGCACACTTGCTGAATAGAGCTTCCCACTATTCTTACAGGTTCTCTGTTACAGTAGGATCATTTCACAAAGAGTAACACAGAATAAATGGGACTCCAGGGCAATGACAATACCTCCTTCATGTATGTTATGCTGACCACAATTACATGTTAATATTCCACACCTTTGACTGAGACATTGGGAAAAAAATAATACTTATAATTGTTATAATAGCTGTGAGAAACAGTATTGTACCCACTATTGTGTCCACTAACGAAGTAGCCATTGTCTGTTTGTATCTGTGTATCTGAGGCTGTCTGCTAGAAGAATATGTCCCCTTGTATTAAGCATTTTATTAGTGAGCACACACAGAATAAGAATGGAAACACTTTTCACAAGTTTATGCTCCTCATTTCCAAATAGCGGCTCCATTCTGCCAGCTATGACAAGCCAAGGAATTCTACATCAATGCTACACTCCCCCCAACTCACACACCCTGCCCTGCCTTGGCCTGCAGTAATGTGAATCACCTCCACACATACACACACCTGTGGGGCATGTGTTACTGACTAGCAGATTTGTTGTGTTCCAACACAGCCAGCCAGTCTGCCAAGCCCATGAGATACACACTGAGGATATGAGTCAGAGCACACACACACACAAACACAAAAATGTGACTTTCATACACTGGGTGTGGTTTGCAGTATTTGAAATACATCATAAATCCATACAAATAAGATGCTGCTATATGAATTGCACAATTCAGCTAAGAGAGGTTGCAAAATGTGGGTGATGTGAGCTAATAAGCAACAGTTTGTCTTCCTTAAATTGTTATTCTGATAACCAAATGTATGATGTTTGAACTTTACTGGACATATAACCACAGCTCACATAATCTTCTCGTTCTCTCTTTTTTCCACCTTCTGCAGTTTTATTTCTGTGGTAGTCTTGCTTACTCATCAAACTTGGCATTGTGCTAATTCGAGTATTGTTGGCTCTTATATGATCAACAGCTTGTGGTGTTTTACATTTGCTGCTTTGGATAAAAGAATGTAATGCAAATGTAAATCTAACACATCAAAACTCTACATCAATCCCTTGCATAACTGGTAGACTTACTCTCTGCAGGACAAACATGAGGTCAGTCCTGGCAGTCTCTCTCCTGTGCTGCCAGGGTTGATTGCTGTATGAGGTTCAGGAATGAGTTACAGGCTTCTGCACACATTCTTTCACTTGCGTGTTAGGCTTGAAACTTACAATGCATGTCTGACGCTGCCAAGGCAACACGGGTGTATTTTTTAGTGAACCACCAAAACAATATCAAATTGTCATTCCTGAGAATTCAATAAAATGTCTTCTAGAAACACTTTCTAAAGTCTGCATATCTCAAATAACCTTAAGTACTAAGGATCCCATTTACAATCTAATCCTTGCCGTGCTTGAGGTCAAAGAGGTTTAAAATTAAAGGATGAAGGAGACCAGACATCTCCACAGTGGGGAAGGAGAAGGAGACCAGACATCTCTAATGAGCTCCATGAAGCTAAATATGCATGCAGAGCTTATTTCCAAGTAATGAGCACAGTAGAGAGTGGATAAATATGCCCTGAAATGACATAATCCTCAGAGTCCCAAAGAAAAACTTTCCTAAAGTCATTATTTAGGCTTCTCTCCGTCATACTGTTCCAAATCTGTACTACATTTAAAATTTTGAATAATATCTTTTCCATTTTCCATTACAATAGTGTCATCCCTCAAAAGCACGTAAAGGTGACCAAAAAGTGTCTTAAAGGTGACTACACGACCATGTATTCCATGTGATACAGCTTCCTAAACTTTTTGAGTTTAGGAAATAAACTCAAATTAATGTCATTACTTAATAATAATCTTCACCAAACAAGTCGGTTCGAATCATTCAGACCCCGAATTAAATCTACAGATTCGATTAAACCATCCGACTCATGTGAATCATTAATTGTTCACGAATCGGACATTGCTACTTAGAGTTAGGGGAGGATGTTAAGATTATTAGCGAAAAATAAATTAATTTTCAGTATTTTGTTTGCATAATCACGGTCGTATTGCTTGGAATATAGTGCGCGAGTACGCTATGATTCCATGTTGGTGATGCTGCGCCTTTTTTGAAATTTGGCATCTTCAGTCAACATTGTAATTGCATGGAAAAGTTATTCTTCGAAACTTCTGCTTTTGTGTTCCGCAGAAGAAAGATATGATATGGGTTGGAAACGACATGAAGGTGAGTAAATTATGACGGAGTTTTCATTTTCGTTTGAACTAATTCTTGAAGGGTCACATTATCTAATGCACTTGCTTGGAATGTGGTGCAATGCGTGGGGGCGCATGTCTTGAGGCTTAACAGTAAGGTCAGGTGGGGATTTCCTATGAGGAGCAGTATAAATATGGACATTGGTGTATACTGCCAAAAGGAATACAGCTACATACTATTAAATGTAGTTTGTATTACAAAAATATTCTACAACCAATGTGTTCAAAAACCAAAAATGGTCTACCTATAATTCAACCTACTGCAAAAGTGAAATAAACTCCACACGAAAGCCACGTTACCTGGACTCCAAAGAGGATAAAATAAATGCTTACATTCTTTTATCAGCTGGTCTGAGTTGTCGGTGCATGGCAAGAGAGAAACCGAACAAGCTGTTGGCATCTCCCGTTTTCCTGATAACATTGTCTGTGTCCAGATTGAAGGCAGAGATCAGCGTCCATCCCAACAAACTGAGAAGCGGTAAAGTTACAGTCCTGTAAGATCCCATAGCGATGTTGGGTTGAGTTCGTGTCGGGTTCTTGCTTTAGAGATGAGACTGCAGCCCGCTTGTGTTGGGTTTGTGGATGTCTATAAGGGAGGAATCTCTCTTATGTCCCTCCTCTCCTCCTCCACCCGTCCCCACCCTCAGCCGTGCCCCTACCTGCTAATGCAGCTCCGGGCTTCGTTTTCCGTCATTATTCTGCATTCTTGCAGTTATTCGAGCGTATTTAAACGTCGTATAAAGGTAGGTTTTTTTTTTTGGTTTTTTTTTTCATTTTTCACACAACTCATGATAAGCCAACCAGTTTGGTTGTGGATAAAACTGTATTTAGAGACCAGGGAATAACACATTTTGTAAAACATGCCTGTAACTGTTTTAACTTTTTTAAAATCACATTCCTAATTTATTTATTTATATATATTTTTTTTTATCTAATTCACCCATTTATGAATTTACAGCCCTAAGCTGTACAAGATAATGTCAAGTGGTATTGTTATATGAATGTACTTCGGAAAAAACTATTTTAATAAAATATTTATTGAGTTTAATAAAATATTTATTATTATATTGTAAGGCCTATACACTAATTTAACAGCTAAGATTAACATTGTTATAGGACTTTTTCACATTTTACGCTCATACTCTCAGAATTGTTTTTGTCCTGTAAGTCATTTATTTTTATTTTTATTTTATACAGAGACTTGCTGTTATCTCATATGTGAACAGTGTAGCTCATTTCTAATTGGTTCAACTGGTTTTACAGCTCATCCTATGTTATAGCACTTCCCGTTCTCCTCTACAGCAATATCAGGAGGTTAATCAGGAAGTTATTGCTGTTAACAATGAACCACACAAACATTACACCTTTATCTCCATTTATCTATTCACAGCCATCACAGCCTCTAATCTCTGGTTTATTAGACCCAACCTCCTCCCCCCCCCCCAACACCCCCCACCCCCTCTGTTTTTAGACAATTGGGACATTGAGACAATATGAGCATTGTAACTAACCATAAGACGAAAACTATGAGCTTGTTTAATGCTACCTAGGGGATTGGAGATGTGGGGGTGGGGGAAGTACACAAAAGGAATGAAAGACAAAGGTAAGTAGCCCAATAAACAAAACTGACATTTGAAATAGAGGCAGATAGCTGGTCACCCACTGACCTGTTAATATTGTCAGTGAATCTATTATCATACATATTATCAGAACATAACTTCGTAAAAATGTCACCATGGTCCTGAAATAAAAACTTCAGAACTTCAGAAATAGAACATCAGATGCATTAGAACAATTAAGTTTAACTCAGTTAAGGTGAATTGGACAAAAAGAACACAGTCACATGAACTTTATTGAGAATGACCACTAAAAAGATCAAGTTAGATGAACTTTAACCTCTATGTACTCTCCTCTCACAAAAATGTGCAAAAATGGCACGACAGGAATTTAATCCTATTTGATACATTTTTCAGTTACAATAATAACATTATTGGCTGAAAAAACACAGACTGCACAAGTCAGGCCCCTATGATTATTTTTATAGCCTAGTAAATTACATCTGGGATAGTAAAATAAAGGCGGTTGGTTTAGGTACTGCAGCAAGTAATGCATGAAGCCACTTGGGAGATTCACCCAAAATTAAAAATTAACCCCAAATTTCTTTTATCATTTACTCACCTTTTGTCATTACAAACCTGCATTCTTCTGTGGAACAAAAAAAAAATATTTAAAAAAAATTTCTCAGTGTTTTTTTCATCCATGTAAAAAAAAAAAAATCAGTAGGGTCCAGTGTTATTTTGGACCCCCCTGCCTTTCATTTTATGAACAAAAACTGTTCTTCAGATTATCTACTGTGTAAATGATGACAGATATTTCATTTTTGGGTGAACTACCCATGTAAGCCTTGGTTGCTCTACTATAAACTTAGCAGCTCATAAATATTTATTCTTTTTAGCTCTGAAGAAAAGAGGAAAGAAATCTGTGAAAGGGAATACGTCACCAGAGAGAAGTCAGTTGCTTTACTGGAAGATTCAGTTGTGACATTTTAATAATAAAAAAAAACTTTCACAATAAGATCATTAATGTGCATTTAGAGTAGAGTGAATGACTGCAATTTTGCCATGCCAGTGATTGTGGCAACCACAGAGATCCTCTAGGATGAGACATGTAAAAACAAATTGGCACACAGAATTGTCTGATTCATAGCCTTACAGCCACTCCCTCTGAAAGAGGACACATTTTGTCCAAGCATCTCTCTCTGTTCTGATGAACTGTTCCAGGTGAACTGTTCTGATGTCAGTAGTGTTGAAATGCTATGCCTGAGGCGGGGAGTGTTCAGAAACACTGGGCGTGCCTGGATCAAAGTCTGCAATCAGACCCCTCATCTCCTCTCCCAACCCCACCTTTACCTCCATATCTTTTTCCCTTTCTTTATCCACCCACTTCCCTCAAACACAAGCACTCCAATCACTTAGTATGCACTCCCTCTCACTGCCTCCACCTCCTCTTTTTTTTCTCAGTTACACTGGTGGTCGGTGTTTCCACACAGCAGCAGCAAATAAATCTGCATGGAGAGCAGAATTATCCCAGAGCTGTAAATCTCAGTCTGCTGTTGCAGTTCCATTCCGGTTGCTTTAAATCATATTAATGTCCTCTCTGTTCTGATTTTTTGTTTTCTTGTGTACACTGTTCTGGATTTCTCTGAAGGTTTGTAAACAGAAGACATAGTGCTCTGGGACACTGCAGAGCTCTGGGACACTGCAGTCTGGGACACTGCGGTCTGGGAGCTCTGGAACACTGCAGTCTGGCCAGAGAGAGTGGATTCTCTCAGCCACTGTGTCTTTAGGGGTTGGGCTGGGGCTGCTAATGGAGAGATATGTTGACAGACTCAGGTTTTGCCATGTCCAAGTGATCTCTTAAGTTGCTTGTATGCCTTTCCCTCTATGGCAAGAACTGAGAAATCCTATGCACCTTTGTGAAGTTTTTAACATTGTGTTGTCATATTTTATCAAGAGAAAAAAAATCAAAATTTAAGAATTAGTTCTCTTTCAAATATTTGGTGTGAATTTGAATTTAATTGCCCACACCACATAGAATGTAATTAAAACTACAGGAAATAAAAAATATTGACATAGATATTTAGGTTAAATTAAAGGATTCTAGTAAATTAATGTAATTTAAAAACACTTACAGTGTCTCAATAATTGCTTTGCACTGCATTTTTAATTTTACTTACCTAAACAAAAAATATGCATTCTGTTTGCTACCTCACTTCATATTCACAAATTCACAAAGGAGTTCCCTGTTTAATTCTGAAAGGAGCACAGCCATCCTCTACATTGACAGTATTGATCTTTTTCACCCTATATTAAACACACATGACTAATTTATGTTTCTGAGGGACAAAACACATTTCACTGTACTGTCACTCACAGCACTCACTTTCTCGTTGATTCCATAAAGTCGAGTTATTCAACAAAACTGCAAATTGCTGCATTTTATTAGAAAGGACTTAGAATTTCTCAGCATCAGTTTGCTAAGGAAGAGAGACCTCTAGCTTTCAGTAGTAGGTGATATCAGTAAAGAAACACATGGAAAGCACTGAGGATTATTACAAGCATTCAAAAATACATTTTTAAAAATGTTTAAGCAGAATTAAAGGGCTTTTGTATTTAGGAATCTATATACAGTAATCTGCATGTGTGTAGGTGCATATTGGTATTGATTTGAATCTCATTGCTCTTTCCTCTCTATTGATTATTGACAGGGGACTGATGTCCTCTTTACAATTCTAGATCCCATACCTCATGACCTCCGTTCTCTCTCTTGTGCCCTTCTGCTGTAAGATCTTCTTTCCCCTCAGCCAGGTGTTATAATCCATCAATTTTTACTTGCCCGGGAGGGTGAGAGCCAGTACTCAGGTTCTGTGTGTCTGTATGTGAAAGAGACAGAAATGAGAGAGGGAGAAATTGTAGGTCTATGAACACATAATCTGTGAATTTTCCACATTTTATTTAACAAAAGTTAAATATAAACAGCAAAAAAAAAAACTTAAATCACCACATTAATCTGGTTTTGGTCACTGTCTGCTGATTTCAAGAATTGTTTCAAATCTTTGTCACAAATGTGCTGTAGTCACTCTCACCTGCACACAGCCAGACAACAAATAAGTCTGTACACTTTTTATCTATGTGTATTCTTTACCATTAGAGACAGACACGCATGTTTAGCTTCACTATCTTTATATACATTGTTTATTCATTCACATACATTTTATTCACACTTTCTTTGTTAACTCCCTCTTTTCTTTCTCAACACAGGACTCAACAAGTAGAGACAAATTAGAATGAGTAATCCATTAAGTAGCCTCAATCCTTCAATAACCCCCTGTCAGTCACTTTCTTACTGCAATCAGTCTTAACACCCCTTTATCCTTTATTTTTGTTCTTTTTCATGGTGATTTTAAATAAAATCATAATATGAAGATTACAAGTTTTAGTACAATACTAGGTGCACACCACAAATGAAAGTGCAATTACTGAATATTAATGGCGAGTACCAGTTCTGGATGCTAACTGTTCTAGCTGTACTTAGACTATGCAGTAACAGCTATGATGTGAAACAATTGTTGATCGTAGAACTGCACAGGACCAATAGAACAGCGTTTTGAAAGTGCTTGCGTAAAGTAACTGTTTTATAAAAGAAATGAGACACTCAAGGCCAAGCTGTATTGTGAGTATAGTCACAACAGAGGGGACAATATTTAATTTCTCTTTGTTGTTCTAAATTTGTATGAACATATCTTTTTCTAAGTGTATATAATTCATTTTAAATTTCCCTGTGGTGTGACAAATGGATTTTTAAAACTACATAAAATTCAATTTAGTCTCTCAATTAATGGTACTTTTAAAATACTTTTGAATTGAATGTATCATGTCAGACTGCAAAACGTGAACTTTTCAAAAGCATTTCATGTAATCTGCTCATGTGCTGAAGGGGACATGTGCCAAAAGGTCTTTAATTTATTAATACAGCATATGCAAAGGTCTTTTCTGGAATAGCAGAAATGGAGCCAAATGGAGGGAATGAGGTGTTTAATTGAGTCATCAGGCATTGTTTTTGCAGTTCAAGTGGTTTTTAGTACCTACTTATCTGGTGTAGAAAAGCAGGGAACAGTAGAACAGTAAAGGGCCCAACACTGAACCCTGTGGGACCTCAGTTTTGAGAATGCAAGAAGTGAGTCTTTTCAGCAGACCTTGTATAATCTGTTATCCCAGAATTATATGAGTAAAACACAAATTCAAACGCTTGTAAGATCAGCAGAATGAGAAATCATATTGATTTAGTGTAGATGCTCTGGCTCACATAAGCACTTTGGAAATGGCAAGAAAAGCAGTTTCAGTAGAATGACAATGTTAAGCCTGATTGATTGGGATCCAACATGATATTGGCATGAAAGATATCATGTTAAATTTAACAGAAGTTTAAGCAAAATGTTACATCAAGTTTTCTTACAAGTTTTTATTTTAGAGGATATCATGATCTTTTGCTACACCACATATATTTTATGTGTTTGGCTGTTCATTTACATGACTACGCCATTTTGGGGGCCGGAAAATATACGGTATAATACAGCATTTTTAGTTTTTTTGTATTTTTTGGATCTGTGTAAACTGGGATTGTTTTGACAATGATGTCATTTGTATGTAAAACTCTTCAAAAAAGTAAAGGAAAAACTTTTCAGTTTTTAGTCCATCGTTGTCATGTAAATGTACCTTTAATTATTTAAGTGAATGACCCTTAATCATATTCACCTTCATTATATCAGTCAATGTTATTCACATCAAGTTTATTTAAAGACTTCTGGAGTTTCTTGAAGTTCAGCCAACTTCGGGGGATTTGACCTCTATAAAGCAAACAGTAAAGCATTATATAGATTATGTTCTTTTTCACGACTAAGAAATGATTATAAGCTTGTTAAACCTGATGACTGCAAAACTCTGGGACTGACAGATGGGCGTGGTTGAGGGAAAGAAAAATAGAAATTAAGAGAAAAACAGTAAATGCTATAATAATTATTTGTACTGTACACCACAGATTTGTGGCTGTTTCTGCCTGAGCAAACAAAAGCAAACTAAACCCTGCCGGGAGTCATGGCTAAACACACACACACACAGAGGGAGTGAGGTGGAAAACAGAGTAATGCCATGGCAACAGGAAACAATACTGTAAGAACTTGTACCCAGAATGCATATTTGGTGTGTGAATAAGATTACTGTGCCTTTTTATTACAGTTTGGCTGAGCCCAGTGCACTCTGGAAGGCTGGATATTTTTAGGAGCCACTTCGCACAAGTTTTTGAAAGTATAAATTCTTAAGTCTTAATATGCAGAATTATTGCACACAAAACCCATTATCCATCTCCTCGTGATCACCATCGGTTTCAGCAGATGGAGAGCTTATAGTTGCAAAATGTCAAGTGGAAAATTATGTCCCATTCCTAGTTAAGAACATGGAAAAAAGGAAAAAGTGTAAAGAGCTTTGTGTGTGAGAATCCCAAGGCTTTGTAGCATATGTGACTGTTACAATGCATATGTATGCACATGTTCTGTTCAGATGTCTTGACATTCGCATTGCTATCGTCCTCCGCTATGCCCTATCCTCTTCCCTCCGCTCAAGACTTCCTTCCAGTTGTTTTTGTTGAGTCCAACAGCCATTAAAGCCATTGTTGTTAAAAATAAAACTTTAGTGGAAAAAGAGAGCAAGGTTGGGAAACATGACTGGAAGTCAGAGCAGAAACAGCCATCTGTGTCGATGGTTTCACACAGAAAAGTTCAACTGCAGCTACTGGGTGGGTCTAGGTCTGCCTCTGTCATTATATACGCTGGAATTTGTTACTAACACACTGTTATAAACCTGAATCAAATGCGCAAACAGATGCTGTTTTGTACGTTGCTCCATACTATCTGTTACTGTCTGCTCATACTGTCCTCTATTCATTTTCTCCATGCTAATTTCACAGTGCATTCTTTATGTTCATGTTGGGTGTGGAAAAGAGAGAGGGATCGAGAGAGGGAGGAAGAGAGGAAAAGAGAAATAAAACAAGAATGTGACTGTGCCAGTTTTCCTTGCATTTGTATTGATCTTTTTCAAAACCATGTGTTTGTGTGTGTGTGTGAACTCTGTCATTCATTCTTCCTCCTTTTCTGGTGGAAGGAAAATAGGCCCCACAGGCGTCTGTAAGAATGAAATTGTCAGACCGGTTTTCTCCAATGCTGAACAAAACAAAAAGATTCAATACACTCACACACACACACACACACACACACACACACAAAATGCACCCTGAGGGCACACATAGCTGCCAGTGTTCAGCCCTGTCCTTTAAGGGCAAGTACAAGCAGATTGAATCCATTGCGTCTCACACACACAGACACTCACAAACAAAGCCACTCATTTTTCCTCCTTGAAAATCCACAGAACAGCTACATTAGATGCAATACTGAGCAACAAATCTGTTTTCTCAATGCAAAAGACTTGAAATCTTCAGCTAAAGTTGTCACACTGAAAAACTGTTAACCTTCAAAGTGAGATTCACGTGTAATGTGTAAATTAATTGGTTTTGTTTATCATTTGCATTTTTCCTTATTTTGGATATAGTTACATCACAGAAATTGTCGTTATATATATATATATATATATATATATACACACACACATATATATATATATATATATATATATATATATATACACACACACACACACACACACACACTACTGTTCAAAAGATTGAGTAATTTTGTTTAGTAAATTTAGTAAATTTGTTTCTTTTTTTAAAAGAAATGAATACTTTTATTCAGCAAGTGTTAAATGTGTTAAATCTTAGATTTGTTAAAATCAGCATGTTAGAATGATTTCTGAACGATCATGTGACACTGAAGACTGTAATGGCTGATGAAAATACAGCTTTGCATCACAGGAATAAATAATATTTTAAAGTATATTTAAAAAGAAAATTGCAATAATATTTCACAATATTACTGTTTTTTCTGTATTTTTGATCAAATAAATGCAGCCTTGATGAGCAGAAGAAACTTCTTTAAAAAAACATTAAAAATCCTACCGATTCCAAACTTTTGAATGGCAGTGTAGAATATATATATAAAGATCTCTTTCAGTTACATTTGATTTATCAAAAAAGATTGAACTCTATTTTGGATTATGATCCTTGTTTATGTGGTAGGGCAGCTCTTTTACCAATGCACATTTGAAGAAGTAGTTCAGATACAGGTCAGCTTCACTAACCTGGACTCATAAAGGGCACTTCATTAAGTTAAGTAATTTTACTTTAAGAAGAACATAATTTCATTTAGGCAGACATCCCACCAGAGACACAATAATTGAACTCCACAGCTGGTGCCCTCAAGACGTGATAGTCTGGTATTTTTCAAAAATGACACTAAAGTTGTTACTGATTTATGTACATTTTTGAGTGACTTCAATCTTTTCTTATTTTGTATCTCTCACACAAACCTGGTTTTAATGTCAGACTTGTTTTCATCCTCTCCTAAATTCAACCACTTAGAAGCTTTGGTGTCGCATTAACATTAACAGCACAAAGGGGGACGTTTGTTCTAAAGTTACAGGTAATAAACTCAGGAAGCTCTCACTGTTTTGGGTGTTAAGGACCTAGCTTTAAAAATGAAGATGGAGACAAACTTTCAGACAGTTTTACATGTGCAACTTTATCACCCTTCTTTCTTTTCATCTTTCACTCTCTTTTCAGGGTCAGGTGATAAGAGTTTATAGTGTCTGTAATGCATTCCTGTGGGTTAGCCATAATTAATGATCATGTGATACCAATACAGACTGATAGACTGATTTACTGTGAGAATGTAAAGACCTTCACCAAGTTCACAGTCATTTTCTAGTTATACAAAAAGTCTTTTTATTTAGTACTTAATAATTGTCTCACACTTACAAATTACAATCTAATTTACAAACACTTAAAAACACAAATATATATATTCTCAGAAGATAGTCCTTGATAGCTGTGTTTTCGGATGAAAAAATCTTTTGGACTTATAGTAGCCTATATTGCTAGTATTTAGATGTTTTACTAGAGCGCCCAATTCTTTTTGGTAGCTACTTAAAAACCATGATTTTTTTCTCATAATCATGGTTTGTAAGAGTTTGTAACTAAGCAGGTCTACCTGGATAAAGCTATCTATTAACATTTCCATTAATCTCAATGGCAGTTGCTTGGCTGGTGCAGGACCCATTACGTGGGGGTACGTAATCTGATATCTGCCACCTTTTCTCATGGGCATAATTGTATTTCAGCCAATTGTCTGAGCCATAAAGGCCATGTGAATAATAACTTTAGAACAACAGGAAGATGACAACATGACAAAGCTGACTGGCAGATTGGTTATAATTGGTCCAAACTCACTGTAAAAAAAAAGATCCATAACTTTGTCAGCTGACTATATGTTCTAAAGATAATAGAAGTGCAGTAGAAATAAATATTTATTTTACAATTAATTTCACTGTTCAGACATTATTAGCCTGCATGTTTTCAGTGACTTCATTCATCTTTGGGCAACCTGATCTCATGACGAAAACATACCTGTGGGAAATTTTTCGCAATTCACGAAATATGTACTTCATACGTTTAGTGACATAATCGATGTGAAATGTCCACTGAGTGGCGCTAAACAAGTGTTTGAATTTTTTTTCACCGGAACAGATGAATGTACATATGGTAGGCTACATTTTATGTGACCTTGGTTTTGTAAAGTGTCACCGCAGTTCTGACTTGAAATGTCCGTTGAGTGGCGCTATAACTCTAATGCTCCATGACGTTTTAGAATAACGTAGCATCTGCACTACACCTAAACCTGCCCAATAGTATGAACAAAAGCTATTCATGTGACGTAAAAACGCAATTGCAAGCATGCCGTTCTATCTTGTTTTTCGATCTCTCATCTTACAGCTCTTTCATCGTGAGTCATGTTTTTGATGGGATTCATACCCCAGGATTCCACATCCTAAATCCAGTTCCGGCTGAGCTACCGAGCAAGCTTGTTACGTCCAGAAAGCGAAACATATGGATCTGTAATCATAACTGTGTACGAAAACAATTACAAGTGTTCACTGTTTTACCGCCTCTAGTGTTAATTTCTGTTGGAAACTGCAGTGATATTTTCTTGGTAGATATTTTGCATCTTGAGAAAAAGTTCCCACAGGCACGTTTTCTTCATGAGATCAGGTAATCTTTGAGTTATTAAATAAAATAACGCAAGTACTTTTTCATCTTTAAAGAAATCGATCACCCAAAAATGAAAATTTGCTGTTAATTTTCTCACCTTCAGGCCATTTAAGATACAGGTGACTTTATTTTTTCAGTACAATGCTAAAGACTATTTTTAGCTGAAACTATGGTGATTCAAAATATGCAAGTCAATGGGTGCCAACACTTTGAGAGTTAAGAAAAGAGGGTACAGGAAACACAAAATTAATATCTGCAACTCCTGATGATATACAGAGGTCTTATGAAGCGAAACAATCCGTCTGTGCAAGAAACTGAACATTACCTACAATATTCAATCAATACAACATGAATTACCAAAGACCATCGGTTCAGCTAAAAATCGTCTTTGTTGAAGAAGGAAAGTCACCTGATGTTTATGAAAGTTTGCTGCATAGTTATTTTCCTGTGTGGATATGTAAATTAAATTTCACCCCAAGCTCTATAATCTTAAACAGATGCACTGACAAACTTTTACAGTCTGAGCTCCGAATGCCTGAACCACACCCAGAGGGTTCATAAACCACTGTAATAAAGGAATGGAGAGGGAGTGTGAAGAGGGAAAGGGGATGAGGAAGAGGATGAAGGAGATGATTATGACAAACACGCACTGATTCACACCCTACTCACTGTGTAACACACTTCATAACATGAGCGTTTGACCTCCGGCGAGGATGAAGGTGAAAGATGGTATTTTATTTGCAATTAAATTGCTTTGTTCCCATGGAGAATATAACACACCCACAGTTACAGAAGACACACGCACATCCTTCCCGACACCAATAAGTTGCTTAAGCAAATCACAGCTCACAGAAGGATTAAACATGTTTTAAAACTGTAACCTGTTTGAACTGGCCCTTTTTTATAACATGTCATATGGGTTATGGAATAATGTGTACTGTACAAATGCAATGCTTTGTACAGTAATATCATAAAATTGCAATATTACTACTTTTAACTTCTCTAAATGTACAATGTTATGATTGTTTGTAGTTTCTGATGTTAATTTCATTCAAATAATGTTGATATTTACTTCAAAATCACCTTCAGACCTATCAAAAAATTCACACATTAATAAAACATCTGCTTTTTGTCATCCCACACATCTCCTTGCATCTTAACAGGACATAAACTCTTCCCAGAATTCATTACATACACCAACACAATTCCTCACCCTTCTGTCTTCTTTATTTAAAACATATTTAAATTCTCCTACATGTTATTGCAGTTACCTCTGTCCTCCTTTTCCTCCTTTCATCAAGAAATGAGTAGATTGTATAGGGAGAATGCTATTTTCTGTTTTTCCCTCTACTCCCTAAAGACATGAAAAAATGAAATCAGCTTGAGGATGTTTTTTCTCTCATGACTAACAGCTTTCATCCATGAACAGTCAACCAAGGTATTGAACCTGTAGTGACAAGACTGAAAAAGTTACCTTAAAAGACCTTTACCATGGTTGTAATAAATGTGTTTTATTATCTAAAATTTAAGTCAACGTGGGACTTCTAATTAACTATGTATCTCATGCACATGTCGTAAAATGTTGTATAATAATAATTCCTATTTTTCTAAACACCTTTTTTTTAAAACTTAATTTTGTGGTCTGGAATTTTAGTTAGCAAAAGGATTTGTGGTATATGGTGTTGTCAACGCTATCTCACGGCAATTCGTACGTATTTTACGAGGTGGCTAATTCGTACGAATTCGTACGACCTCACTCGTACGATTTAGTACGATTTGTCTAAACCCCAGTGACGGGTAGGTTTAGGGGCGGGGTTAGGTGTGGGTCATTCGTACAAATTCATACGAATTGGCAACTCGTAAAATACGTACGATTTGGCAAAAATCGTATGAATTTGTACGAGTGAGGTCGTACGAATTCGTACGAATTAGCCACCTCGTAAAATATGTTCGAATTGCCGTGAGATCGGGCTGGGTGTTGTATATAATAAATAAAGAGTGTTGAAACAAATGGTACTGTATTTAGTGTTCTTGTGTGAGTGTATGTGTGTTATAGATGGCAGCAATACAAAACACATCTGTAAGAGCTTTTGTGTACTATTTATTACCCTGAGGAATTACACTTAGTCCAGCTTTTCTCTTTGCCTCTCACTTTTTCACAGTCAGAGACATTAGTGCTGTGGTTGAATTGTGTGAATAGAATTAAGCATATAGGCTTCTTTCCTACACATAAATCTTAAAAAATGTAGAATGTATGTTGGGGAAGCATCAAAATAAAGTGTTACACAGTCAGCAGCTGCTCGGGAAGGCTGTTAAATTTGAGCTATAGGGATAAAGTTAGTGTAATCAGCGCCGTAAATTAGCAAGCACTGAGTAGGATACAACATAAAACTTTGTTCTACAGCAGTGGCAGAACTTTCTTTTTTGGTGGGTACAAGTCTGGAAGCTCCAGAAATTACAGCTGCAAAAATGCTTTGCGTGGATTGCATATTTAATCAATCCAAACATAGCTGTTCTAAAAGTATTTTCCCCCAAATAATGTTGTGAAACTCTCCAAAGCCTTGTTGGCTGATGGCGCACGGCAAGTTTCATATGTAGTACTCCTTCCAAAAGAATGTGGCATATTAATTTGTGTTGCACATCGTGTTTTAATTTTCAGCATTTCTCTTTAAATTTATGAGAGCTTGCAAGCGTAAAGAAAATGTTTAAAGAAAGGTCATAAACACATCCTCAGAAAAGCAGATCAAGCACAGCAGGCTTCCTGGATTGTGGAAACCTTCATAATAATTTGAATCACTCAAAATATGAAGAAATTCTTTTACTGAGCCCCACATATTTTCTCATTATTCAGCATTCATTTGCAAGTAAGACAAACAGAGATAGTTTCCAGAGCAAAGCTGTTTCTTGTGTTAAGTTTCAAACTGAATCTGAAATCATTTAAAATGTGTTAGAATGAACTAGTGTAGTAGTGTCTCTTCTCCCTGTAAAACTTAAGTTATAAAATGAAATAAATGAATTTCACACAAATATTACTGAAAGTTCATTGCACTTACAAAATAATGTGAACTCAATAACTGATTAAAATAAGCAGAACTCAAACTGAATGAGTTACAGCAGATTTCTGTTTCACAGCATGCCTTGCTTCAGATTCTATTAGGAGAGTAAATGATGGAATTAAATGTCATTTTCTGTGTTTTCGCACAAGATTAATATAAAGTAAGGGGGGATGTGTTGGTGTTTATTGTTATATTAGGATTTGAAAGGATTTCTGTTATGTTTTTAAAGGTTACCTTTGTGCTAAAGAGTAGAGCCTGTGGTTAAATCAAGGATGGCCCAAAAGTTCTTAAGACTATCTCAATACTTTTCTTCAAAGTAATATTGGTACTTGCAGATGCAGTGACAGTCTCTTGTTATATCAGCACATATGTGCTGTTAGCCAACTAACTAATAGGTAACTGTAAAATAGAAAAGTCTCTCACAATGTACACTCTTAAAAAATCTTAAGGTTCCAAAGGGTGTTTTTGCAGTGATGCCATAGAAGAACCATTTTTGATTCCCCAAAGAACCTTTCAGTGAACAGTTCCTAAAAGAACCATTTCGAAGAACATTTTAAAAATCTAAAGAACCTTTTTCGACTATAAAGAACCTTTTCTGCGTTTGAAAGCTTCCATGGATGTTCAAGGTTCTTCATAAAACCACTGATGCCAATAAAGAACCTTTATTTTTAAGAGTGTACACAATGCAATTGTAAGAGTTGGTAGAAGAAATCTAATGACCTTCAAACTTTTGAACAGTAATGCAAGTGATTTCATGGTTTTCCGAACATTGTGAGGAAATTTGGCCATCACAGTGATGGTAAAAGCTCTCTCTCTCTCTCTCACACACACACACACACACACACATGGCTGCCCCACCCAGCTCCTCCTCACTTTCAAACACACCTCACCTCCCAGCCCTCCAGCTCTGTTTTTTACATGTTCCTGCAGGTCGTCCTGTTCTCAGAATGCATTTGAGCTGCTGACGAAGGATCAGCAAAAACTGTGAACATTTTACGCAACCGACTTATGATTGAAACTTTGGCTGCTTACCAGTGATTTTCAAAAAACGGCTGTACATGCTGTGCCAAAACAAAATGTACTCAATAACTTGAAAATGTGCACTCATATTTACTGATTTAACAGCATTAATGTGTTTGTGTTTGCTGATCAAACACTGACTGAGATTACCACTTATGACATTCGTATACCAACCTCAAGTATAACTGAGACAGACAGAGACCTCTATAACCTTGAAATTCTATTCTACGAGAACATGAGAGGAGCAGACCTATCAACTTCATCTGGAAGTGATATTCACAAAAGCGCAACTGACAGGTGTGCAGGTCACATCACGGAAAAAAGGATTGGAGTGGGGGAAAAGAAAGAACGTTGGAATGTTACCCTCAGAGGCAAATTCTACTTGCTCTGTTTGTTTGTTTATTTTGTTATACCATTATATTATATCCTTTGGCAGAACACATTCTTTTCTTACATTCTTCAAAGCCCCATCAGAAGGTGAATATTTTTCTTGCTGCGGAAAAATTACCCTCTAGGCCAGCAAGCACCGGAAATCTGGATTATGAATCCGTAAATGAATTTGTCAAGTAGGATTGGCTACCGGGTCTTTCCTCAGAATACAAAGCACACACTCACAGGAAGTTCACACTCCTTGGGACAATATGAATGAGGATGATTACTAAGAATCACTCACCTAGGGCAGCACAACAAATTCATGCTTAAGTAGCAACCCATTTAGAGAGTCTTTCTAATAGTTGAGAGCTTATGCGTCATATTCCTGTAATGAAGTTTGTAGGGCATTGCATTTAATATTGTGCATGTAACCGGAAGTTACGAAACATAAACTGACCTTAGAGAAAAGTACACCAAACAATTTTCAGCTAAATCTAAACAGATGATTACAGTAAGAACACAATAAAAGCATAAACAAACAAAGAAAACTGTACTCCTCATTCAGCTAAAAACATTTTTTTTCTTGTATGTGTACATATTTGTCTACTGCTGATTTGGCCTTCTCTAGCCTAAAGACAGCTGACATTTATGTTGATGAAAGCTATGTGTAGATAGATTTTATGTTTGCTTTTTGTTTTGTCAAGTGACCTCTCTATGGGGTTCTTGCTAATGGATGTTACTGCCTAGTTTGGGATACTCATTAAAAAGAATTCTGTTCTGCATTTGATTCAGCAAAAACAACATGCATTTGGTGTATCAGTCTCTGTGAATAGAGAATTTGTTGTAATATAATATTATAAAGTTGATAACTGTATTTGATGTGTACCTAAATCTGAATCACTCTTTTTTATAACTACACTTATATATATATATAT
>JAFVLL020035073.1:0-22761 GCA_021397915.2 Tor tambroides | reverse complement strand
TGTGTGTGTGTGTGTGTGTGTGTGTGTGTGTGTGTGTGTCTCTGTGTGTGTGTGTGTGTGTGTGTGTGTGTGTGTGTGTGTGTGTGTGTTTAACGTTAGCTTTTGGTGAGAGAACGTTCTCATAATGTTCCTATTTGGTTCCTAAAATATAACCAAGCAGGAAGGAAAATGTTTTGTGTTTTTGCTGGAATTGTGTTATTATCAGTGTTGGGGAGTAACTAGTCACATGTAACAGAATTACCAATTTTAATTACAAAATAAATGTAGGCCTAATTGTAACCTGTTACATTTATGGAGAAAAAATGTGTAATTAAATTACAGTTACTTATGGAAATGTTAACGATTACAAAAGGAGTTAATTCTGAATATTTTCACACACACAGATTTGACTGATTTCTTTCATAAATTGCAGTGACTCTAAAATATAAGACAGCAGTGTTTCAGGAGTTTAGGACACATGATTATTCCATAACTGTTTGTGTTTGTGTTTATGCTTTATTTTTTTAAGATGAACTGTTTTTAATGCATTGTTAGATGCCAGTGTTTATGCAAAGATTTGATTTCAAAAACAGTGCTTGTGTAATTTCAATAAATGGTTAATTCCTGTTTTCCTGAAAGAAATCCAAAAGGTGCCTCACACCACTTCATCTCCAAATAACAATAACTGTAAACTGACCCTTTGTGTATGATTTATTTTCATAGTTTGGTTGAGTTGTTTGTTCTGCTTAGCTATGTAAACCAAATATGATTTATGAATGCACAAATATGCATTTAAAACCCACAATGAAACAAGAACATGCATTTAAGGCATCAGTGAAAGAGGTCATCTGTGCTTAAAGTCAGAGTATTTTGTATGTTTTGTGTGACTGGCAGAACTCCTCAGCTGTTTACATGGGTTTTATTTGAACTCCAGAAGTGTTTTTGTGTTATTTTGGCTCCCTCTGCTGTCCAGAGCGCGCCGGCGCATCTCCTTTCTTCAGTTCACCTCACAGAAAACTGGGATTTTAATTTTGAATGAGTGTTTTTCTGTTGTACATAATATTTAAATACCAACACGTTTATATTTACACACCACTGTGAAAAACGTCTATTTGAAGTATTTAAAGGAACAGCTGCACCTGTCTTGTGAAGTGCGCTTATATTTGCTCACCGCTAGAGGGAGCTGTTCATATGTGTTCAAATTAAACATGATCTACTGAATCTTTACATTACTGTTAATTACTGACTAATGCTACTAGATATAATTTATGGTATAAAACTGTTTAGTGAAACCGATTAATATTTTACTTCACGTATTGTAACGTTCCCACATATTTGATCAAATGTTCTAATCTGCCCAGCAACTCGCGCGATCTTTTCTGAGGATAAAAATAGCCAAAGTAATCAAAAAACAAAAACAAAATTATATATATTTAAAAAAATGTAGTTAGTAGAATAAGAATCAATAAATACGATACGAACATCCTTATAGCTCTCTTTTGTAACATACATTGGATTTGTTTATTTTGTGTTTCCTTAGACTCCCGTACAATAATTAACATATGAGAGAACGATACAACATATATAATGAACTCTGACTCAATTTTTTTTGTTTTGTTTTATATAATACTACAGTTGATTTCGACATTGTTTTCCAACATAATTTATCAATTACACCCAAAATTTTACTGACATTATTTTTTTTTTCATTTTTAATCCTAACTTTTCCACATCGATTATAAAGTAATATACACTTTGTTTTACTAAAATCCAATAACAACCTAGCATCAAACAATTTCTTAAAAATGTTCACTTAGAAGCCGTTCCAAATGTTTTCCAGAACAATATAAATTTGTGTCATCAACAAAATAAGACAACTTTCAATACTTTAGACACCTTACAAATGTCATTTATATACATTACAAACCATTTAGGGCCTAACACTGAACCCTGCGGTACGCCACAAGCAACTTTCAATAAATCACGATTTATGCTAACATACTGATATCTATCCTCAAGATAACTTCCCAACCATGAATAAACTAGCTCTCTTATACCATATCTTTCTATTTTCATCAATAGTAAGCCATGATAAATTGTTTCAAAAGATTTTTATAAAGCTTCCCTGTATATAAAGATTTGTCTCACTGCGTCTAGAAGACTAAATCTGTAAATCTCCCCTCGACAACCACAAACAGATTTATGTGATTATTCATTCCATTAAGATTAAATCACCAGAGCAGTTGAAAGCGATAAGTGTGTAATTTGTGATAACGACATGGCTATTACACGTCTACTTAGAAAATGAATAAATGTTCATGAAATACTGATTACGTGTAACTGATTATGTGAGAAGAGAGTGATCGTGATACCAGAGACATGATTCAATTACTTCTGAGGAACCCAGAAAACGTTTTATACAAATGCAAAGCACGCAGGTTCAGTTTTTGCTGTTTTTATTGTTGCAGGAGGCCCTAATACAACATAAACAACTGTAAGCTTTACAAAAAAAAAAAAAAAAATGGCCAAAAGAAAAAAATAAAATAAAATAACTCGACAAATAATAATCCACCCGAAGAAAACAACGAAACCGTCTAGCGCTCCCAGATGGACAGAGAGAGGAATATGTTTGCTGCTCAATGACACAAACACGCGTTAAACACACTCGCGCAAAACACACACTCGTCTGCATGGACTTAAGCAGAAAGTTTAATATTAACAGCAAGACAATGGTCATAATACATACATATGTGTGGATATTTATATATATTTATTTATATAATCACCCGCTCCTCGTTTATTCCTGACGCTCGTACGTGACGGGTGAGAGAACTACGAGAAAACTTGTTCTTCTGATGGCAGGCTCCGCCCCCCACTGCGATGATGTCACCGAGAGCCAATCAGACGCTGTCTTAATACTACATGATTACAGACCAGAGAGAGAGACGGGTGAGGTGAAACGCGAGCCGAAATACAAAAACAAAAAGCGTAGCCTTTTCTCCTTTTTCCTTTGCTTTGCGCAGATGGAGACAGACAGCCGTGAGGTGGAGAGAGAGAGAGAGAGAGAGAGAGAGAGACGGGCAGGTGATGGTCTCTAGCTTTGCTGTTTGCTGCGCTGGCTAAGCGCGTGCATCAGGTCGTTCTTCAGAGCCTCCTGCTTCGATTTATCCGCCAGTGTCTGAACGCTCCTGAAAAACAGGAAAGAAACCAGCGAGACAGGTTTTATTCGTCAGCGTGCAGAGAACAGGGTTTCTGGAGAGTTTTAGAATCAAAGACCTTTTTCAAGACCTGCACAAATAAAATGAACACCACATGCTGTTACAGAACAACCCCATACAACCTTAAAATAAATCAGGTATCTCAGATATTTACTTTATTAAACAGGCAAACAGGCTAAAACACTCAAGACATGTATTAAAATCAATACACACAAAGTAGAGGTCCATCCATATTGGATTTTGCTGATACGATAATGAGATTAAACTAGTGCTGTCAAACGATTAATTGCGATTAATCGCATCCAAAATAAAAGTGTTTGTTTACATAATGAGTGTGTACTGTGTATATTGATTATGTATATATAAATACACACACATGCATGTATATATTTAAGAAAAATATGTTTATTAAATATATTTATATATATAATATAAGAATATATATATATATATATATATATATATATATATATATATATATATATATACACACATACACACGTAAATATTTTCAAAATGTATACTGTATATGTGTGTATTTATATATACATAATCAATATACACAGTACACACTCATATATTATGTAAACAAACACTTTTATTTTGGATGCGATTAATCGCAATTAATCGTTTGACAGCACTAGTTTAAAGACATTTTAATGGTTTAAATGTCATTGTTTATTGTGTGACCAAAATACCAATAATAGCCGGGATAAAAAGATTTTATGCATAATGAGAGACTTTTAATCCTAAACAAGCCTGAAATACACTGGGACTCTTATTTTGAAATGTTCATGGCTTAATAGTTTAGCTGCTCATTCAAAAAAAGAAGGGAAATATGGGAAGAAAATAGCAATAATTTTAAGCAAAGAAATTTTTTTTTTACATGAGGGACTTATCATAAACAAGCCTGAAATACAGCAGGACTTTTATTTTGAAATGTCTATGCTTTACTACTTCAGCTGCTCATTCAAAAAGATGACAAAAGAAAAACATAAAATATGCATCTTATAACCATCTTCAAAATATTATAATATAAATACAGTAACAAACACCGTCAATTCATCAATGGCGCTTCATAATGATTAATACTTTTATTATACTATTTAAGACTTTTTATAGCCTTAAATTTGATCAAACCAAATGTAAGAGTTTTAAGGAGCCATGCAAACCCTGAGAAAACAACTCAACTGTGCAATAAAAAGGAATCGACCTCATAAACACTGCATTAAACTACAGTTTAAACCACACTGGAGGTTTACGAACACTCGTTAATATTGATGAGCTGTACCCAGAATGCACCTGCATGCAGTTAGTGTGTCTGTTAAGGAGGTCTGCAGGCGAACACACGCAAACAGCTCTGACCCTAGTCAATGTAGATCTGACGCTGGGTCAGAACCTGAGAGAGCTCCCGCTGCAGCTGGCGGTACTTTTGATTATCAGGGAGAGACTCGATAGATCTGGAGCCCGAGAACCACAGACAGACAGACAGACAGAGAGTGAAAATATGAGGAAACCTCAACAGAACCAAAGCAGGAATGACAGGAATCAACAAGGAACCAAATGAAGCTGAATCTGTAATGAATCTGACTAAATAATGAATCTGTAATGACTCCGTAATGAATCGGACTCTGTAATGAATCTGTAATGAATCTGAATCTGTAATGAATCTGTAATGAATCGGACTCTGTAATGAATCTGTAATGAATCAGAATCTGTAATGAATCTGTAATGAATCGGACTCTGTAATGAATCTGTAATGAATCAGAATCTGTAATGAATCTGTAATGAATCGGACTCTGTAATGAATCGGACTCTGTAATGAATCTGTAATGAATCTCTAATGAATCCGAATCTGTAATGAATCTGTAATGAATCCGAATCTGTAATGAATTCAAATCTGTAATGAATCTGAATAAATAATGAATCTGTAATGAATCTGACTCTGTAATGAATCTGACTCTGTAATGAATCTGTAATGAATCCGAATCTGTAATGAATCTGAATCTGTAATGAATCTGAATCTGTAATGAATCTGTAATGAATCTGTAATGAATCTGTAATGAATCCGACTCTGTGCTGAATCTGACTCTGTAATGAATCTGTAATGAATCCGAATCTGTAATGAATCTGAATCTGTACTGAATCTGAATCTGTAATGAATCTGTAATGAACCTGACTCCGTATACAAAATGAAACAAAAACATTAAATGTGAGTAAGAATGTTTAACGTAATAAGTGACTTAAAACAAAACTGTATTGGACATTCATATGAGAAACTTGGAAGCTGGGTAAAAATGTCAATTTTCTGATTCATAGAAGGAAAACATGTCAATCTATTCAGTATTTTTCACTGGCTGTGCGCAATACCATACAACACGACCGGTACAGTCTGATTCATAAACAAATGACTCCTATGAACCAGATCTTTGAATGATTCATTCAAGAAGACTCACTAAGTCAGAAGTTACTGTCTGAATGAGTTTACTGAATTGTACACTGAAAAAAAATTATACATTTTTTTAAGGTAAGTGGTTGCAAACAATTTATTTTAGTTACATTTAGATAAAAAAAGTTGAAAGTTAGTCAACTAAATTTGTTTATTTAAATGTTAAAATAACTTGATTGCAACCACTTACCTTAAAAAAATTTAGTAAATTCAATTAATCATTTTTTTGTGTACTCGCTGAATCAATTACTATTATTAAAATAATAAACAGAACTTGAACTGTGTAGTCTAAAATAAATAAATAAATAAAATAATACAAATACATAAAATTATAAATTATAAATATATATATATATATATATATACACACACTTGCACTTATATACTTGCGCAGCACTTGAAGTGCATAGTCTAAAACAAACAAAATAAATAATAAATAAAAGAAATTAAATAAAAAATAAATAAAAATAGATGCATTTAAATAATGAATAAATGTATATATAATATTGTAATATGTAACATATAAAAAAATGGAAACATGCCAAAATGAATAGAAATTAGAACCAGATCAGAATTAAATCGAGCCTCAAGAACAACTGTAAGAGTTCCTGAATGCAGAACTGAATCAGTAAATGTGTGATGACACGGATTCAGAACTGTAAGAGTTCAGTGAATCAATAACTGATTCTGAATCAGTGAGTCTGAGAGTCGGTTCATTCAAAGAATCATTCACTCATGAATCGGCTGTTGCGCACAGCCACAGTATTTCAGCATCAGGTGATCCAGAACGCCAGCGGCAGCAAACGCAGAAAATCATCTGTTCTGCAAATTTAAATGTTTTTCCACACACAATTTTATTTTTTAGAAATCGAGGAATCGTGATTTTGAATAGAAATATTACCAAACGTTAGAATTACTGTAGACACTTTGAGAATATGCCAATGATACCAGTAAGAGAAAAGAACGTAAGAAGATATTTAACATCTTCACGTGTGCTGCACTTGGAACAGAGTTTTCTTTAACTAGAGGGTTACTAAAGAACAAGTTACTAGAATCATGCTGCAGTTACATTCTCAAGTTGACTAGATAAAAACAGTAAAAAAACGAGAATCGGTCAAATGTTGTAGATTGTAAAAATGTAGATTTGAATTTTTTGCCATATCACCCAGCACTAGCGTTTGTGTTTTGAGTGGTGTGACGTACCTCAGACCGTTGACGATGTCCTTGGTTTTGCCGAAGTAGATCTCGTTGAGAGTGGAGCGGATCTTGTTCTCCATGTCCTGACACACACACACACACACACACACACACACAGAGAGAGAGAGAGAGAGTTAGAGCGTGTATGACGACACACATGAGCTAAACTAGCGTCTGCGTGAGAGAATCACCTCCACCAGGCGGCCGATGTTAGCGATGTGAGGAGAGGATTCGCTGACCGTCTCGTCTTTCTCCATCTGAACACACACACACACACACGGTAACCCGAGGGGGTCACATGACTCCACTGAGCGCTATAAGTAGAGCTGGGGTTAAAGCGGTACCTGTCGGGTGAGGCTGCCGCCCAGGTTCATGGTGCCCGAGCCGGTTTTGGTGGTCTGGAGCCACAGCATGACGGTCGACGTGAGTTTATAGTGAGCCGTGCGTCCGCTGGACTTCTCCTGAAACACACACACACACACACACACACACACACTCTCAGTCAGCGCAGCTCAATCTTCAAACACCATCAGACCTTCAGGAGGGCAAGCTGAATGCGTTTGGCTAATCTGTTTAATGATTTCATGTCATGACACAAAGATTTAAAACCCTGACTTCTGTGATTGTTATTTACAAGAAATAAAAAAAAAATGTATTTTCCATAAATTTCATTATTTATTCATATAAATAAGTTATTTATAACAATAATAATATATCATAATAATATAGTCACCCTCAGATGCTCAAAATAATTATGAGGCATTTTATTTTATTTTTATCTAGTTCACAATTTTTGAAACCATTTTACCAAAACCTAGAACAAAAGGAAAGTTTAAATGGTTACTTACTAGCAATATTACATTGTAAGAAATTAAAAAAAAAAAAAATAAATAAAATAAATAAACAGGCAAATTATAAAGAAAAAAATTATAATAATTATTAAGAAAAAAAAGTTAAACATATTGTAAATAAAAAAATTCCTACATAATACACTATTTTTTAATAAATCTGATTATTTGTTCATTTGAATAAAATATTTCTTACAATAAAATAGTCAACAACAAGTGGTCAAATTATATCATATTATATTGAGCTGCTTTATTTTTTAATTAATCTTAGATATTCTTTACTCCCAAAATTTGGGAGATGAAAGCAGTTCACATTATTTACTAGCAATAAACAACAACAACAAAAAAAATCAAACCATTTAAGCAATTTTCAGACAGAAAATAGTTCTTTTAAATTGCAAAAATATTTCACAAAATGTATTTTTTTTGTCTGTATCTTTGATCAAATAAATACACTTTTTTTTACCAGATCCCTCAAAATGTATAAAAAACATTGTACATTATATATTATAATTATTATCAATTCATACAAATTATTATTAGTTTTTTTTTTTTTTTAAGTAAAATATCACTTCATAAAATTACAATGAAACTTTAGAGTCAAATTAGCTCAAATGTATCATTTCAAAAACAGAAATGTAGCCATACCAAATAAATAAGTAAAATAAATGTAATAAAGCAAAAAACAAAACAAACCCAATACAAATTTTTCATAAATCGAAGTTTTTATTAATTCGAATAAATTGTATAATTTTAACAAAATACTTGTATAGTTTCGAACAAATTGTATAATTTGTAAAGTTTGAATAATTTCAGTAGCAGTGTTGAATAGCTGAGCTTGAGTTCTACAATAAACACGGACTTCCTGTCTGCACAGGAAGTGGCGCGCCGGCTCTCACCTGCACCTCCACCACGTGGATGGAGTCCCAGCATCCCTTGATCTTCTTGGAGCCGTCTCCAGCTTTCTTGATGAGGATGACTCCGGCGAATCCGTGATCCAGATCCCACAGGTAGACGGAGGAAACCCCGCCCTCGAAATACCTGCGCGAGAGAGAGAGAGAGGGCGTCAGTCAGGCTCCCGGCCAATCAGAGCGCGGGGGCGTGTGGGGGCGTGTCCTCACAGGTCTCTGTACTGGTCGAAGGCGTTGTTGGCCTCCACCTCCAGCTTGCGCAGACGAGCCGAGGGCATGGCGCCGTCGTCGATCGGAGGCTCGTATTTATTACTCCAGGGGGATCTGAGAGAGACCACAACTCTTCATTACTCTGACTCAAAAAACACCCCTGATTTACTGAAGTCATGAAACTTACACTACTGAACAACCAGAAATTACATTTTTAAGGCCCTATGAAATTGCTTTTATTTTTTCCTTCAAATTCTGTATTTCATGTTTTCATTTTTTCTGGTTTCCTTTTTTTAAAATTGATTTATTTTCCCTGGATTCAGTTTTTAATCTGAATTCTGTTTTTTTCTGCGTTCTGTTAAATTAAAAAGTTTAATAATCAAAAAGCATGTCCAGTTAATTGAAATCATGAACCTTATACAATTTAACAACTTAAGTGTTGAACCAAAATTTTTTTTATTTATTTTTGGGGTCATTTTAAATCCAATTTATTTTTCTCAAATTCTGTTTATTTCCTACCTTTATTATTTAAATTTTTCTGGATTCCTTTTTTTTAATCCCATTTTAAAAGTTAAATAAAATTTTAGTAATAAAAAAACTTGTCAAATTTATTAAAATCACTTAACTTTAAAATAAAAAAACCTTACATTAAGGGCCCTATGAAATTAATTTGATTTTTCCCAATTTTTAAAAAAAATTTTTTTGATGATTTAATGAATTTATCATCAAAAAGCATGCCTAATCAGTTGACT
Source organism: Tor tambroides (assembly GCA_021397915.2). Lineage (NCBI taxonomy): Eukaryota > Metazoa > Chordata > Actinopteri > Cypriniformes > Cyprinidae > Tor > Tor tambroides. Next base: position 13,197 of record JAFVLL020035073.1, on the reverse strand, counting down.
CTTTAATAAAATTTAAATATAAAAATAACTTTTTTTTTTAAACAATTTAATCATTTATTTAAAATTTTATTTTACAATAATAGGCCCTATTAAATGTTTTATTTTCTCAGAAATTCTTTTCTTTTTCTGGATTTATAAAGGCATAAAACTAATCTTTTAAAACCAGATCAAAAGCAAATAAATCCTTTTCCTTCTGGTAAACAAAGACGTTGAGTGTGTAAAAGAGCGGCGTATCTGTGTTAGATGCTGACGCACCTGTAGGAGTCTCCATCACGGTTGTAGTCGCAGAGCAGATAGTCTTTACCCACGACTTTATCACGCGCGATCTTCAGCGGCTGATCCACCGACGACAGCAGGTCCTCACACAGACTGGGCACCTGACACACACACACACACACACAATTAGAGGAAGTCAATTCCTGTCAGACTCTCATTATTAACAATCACTTCCCTCCAAAACCCTGTGAAACATCTGACCGCTTGCTGTGTGACGGACACACTCGCTAATAACCGCTAACAACCGCCCGACACACACACTCACACACACACGCTCTCACGCTCACACACACACACGCTCTCACGCTCGCACACACACGCACACACTTATACACACCACACTCACTTGCGCACTCACACACACACTCACTCTCTCGCACACGCTCTCGCACACGCACACACTCATACACGCTCTCTCACACACGCTCTCACGCGCACACACACTCTCTCACCACGCTCTCTCACACACGCTCTCACACGCGCACACACAACACTCACACACGCGCACACACACTCATACACGCTCTCTCACCACGCTCTCTCACACGCGCACACACTCACTCATGCACTCACACACTCTCTCACGCACACACTCATGCTCTCACACGCTCACACACACACGCTCTCACGCTCACACACACACACTCATGCTCTCACACGCTCACACACACGCTCTCACGCTCACACACACGCTCACACACACATGCTCTCACGCTCGCACACACATGCACACACTTATACACACCACACTCACTTGCGCACTCACACACACTCACTCTCACACACACGCTCACGCACACGCTCTCGCACACGCTCTCGCACACACACACTCATACACGCTCTCTCACCACGCTCTCTCACACACGCTCTCACACTCTCTCACGCACTCACACTCTCTCACACACACTCGCGCACTCACCACACACACTCACCTCACACGCACTCACACGCTCTCACCACGCTCACACACACACGCACACACTCACCACGCACACTCACAACACATTTACACACACTCTCTCACAACACACTCTCACGCTCACACACGCTCACACACACACGCGCACACACTCACACGCGCACACACAACACACTCACACGCGCACACACACTCATACACACACTCTCTCACGTACTCTCACACACACTCGCACACTCACCACGCACACTCACAACACACTTATACACACACTCACTCTCACAACTCACTCTCACGCTCACACATGCTCACACACACTCACATGCACACACACTCACACGCGCACACACTCACACACAACACACTCACACAGAACGTAAGAGAAACCGAGTGTTTCAAAGATTCAGCTGAAAATCACGCATTATGAACAAATGGAGATATTTAGCCCAGTGTTCACGCTGCTCTCTCAAGTATAATGACAGCAGACTTTACTAACGCCACAAATGACCAAAAACACAATAAAACTATCGTGACAGTCGTCATGTGACTGCTGCGCTACTTTCTTCAACGAAACGAGTCAAATTCAATATTAGCGAATGATATTTGACTACTTCAAAAGGTGATCATCAGCGCAGTGACATTATTAAACTAAAACTACTCAAAGAAGTGTTGTCATGGTTACTTACTGAAATAAAATCATGTTTAAGTTGAAGTATTAAAATGGAAGGATTTGAAATAAAGAATGAAATAAACAAATATTAGGTGAAAAACTTAAACTTGACTAAAAATTTTAAATGTTGCCTTGGCAACTATATAACAAAAATGTTAAAGTCACACTTTTTCATTGCTGGAAATAAAGATGACAAAATAAGTATTACATTAAAAATCAAACTTAAAAAAAACTTCAATAAAATAAAATAAATGAGATGCTTTTATTTTACTAAATTACAAAAATATGTTATTCAATTTTTTCATAAAATAAAAATGTAAACAAATGTTATATGAAAAAACAGGAACAAGTTTAATTTGAAGTACTAAATTACTGAAAGAAATATTCAATTTTTTTAAATTTTAATTTCAATTAATTATAATTAATTGAAAGATTAAATAAAACAAATATCTGATGAAAAACTTAAAATTAAATTACAATGTTGCCTTGGCAACTAACTGAAGTAAAATGTTTTAGTACTAAAACTACTAAAACTAAAATAAATATAAATTAAAGCTAAACAAAAATGTAAAAAAAAAAAAAATGAATAAAAAGTGACAAAAGCATATAGCAAACTAAAATTTAAAGTAAAATGAAAATGTAAACTGTAAATAAAAGCTAATTCAAAACAGGAATGAATACTATAAGAGTTTATGAATGCTGAACCTAAACCTCTGATTTGTGCTCGACTGGATCTGATAGAGTTATGCCAGGATCAAATTTTCATGTTGCGATTAATTGCAAAGGCTTTTATCACGGTATACGGTATTATCACGATATTGAAATTTAGTTGCAAAAAAGTGTTGTCACAATACAGTATAACAGTTTTAATAACTTTTTTCTTATAACAAAAATAACAACATTTAAATACAATAAAGCAAAACACAAAAAATATATAAAGTTACAAATTTTACACAGATTTTAACAACATGTTATTAAATATTGGAATTACCTAAGATTAATGAATGTTTAGAAGAATTTTTCATTGGCAGTTTATGTTTACTAATGAATTGACTAATGTTAACTAATGAAGCTCTAATCTAAAGCGTGACCGAATCAAAACACTTTCAAGCAGTATCTAGGGCATGTCGTAGTCCAGATTAAAATATAAAAGAGTTTGAAAATAAATAGCCTATTAAGTCTAAATGTTGAAGTATTTGGTGCTGTGATGAACACCATAGAGAATACACAAATCTGATTGGCTGTTTAAATCATTTAAACATGTTTCAGAAACAGAAAGTAGCAGCTGCTTTGTTTACGGGGTTTCCAGGGCAACGGCTGCATTTCTGCTGTTTAGCACCACCTGCTGTCAGAGAGTGAAAGTGCGACCAGTGACCGGTTGATGCGGAGAAGTATTCTTAAAATGCATTCAAAATTCTGAATAATTTGTAATAAATAATTATTCACGGTACTTTGATAACAATATTGTGCGTGTTCATTATCGTGATATATCGCATTACCGAATACTAGCACAGGTCTACAAGTGAGAGTGTCATTTTTAGCTGAGCTTTAATTAAGACACCACCATGGGAATAAAGGAGAGTCACTAATGATGCACTGACGAGACAACAGTCTGGATCGCACTGAACGCTGCAGAACAAGCCATCACAAACACGTTTGAGATGCTTCCACGATGACACACACTCACTCACACACTCACACTCTCACACACACTCGCACACACTCGCTCACACACGCTCACACTCGCTCACACACGCTCACACACTCACTCGCACACTCACTCGCACACTCACTCGCACACACACTCGCACACACACACACACTCACTCACACGCACTCACACACGCACTCACACACGCACTCACACACGCACTCACACGCACTCACACGCACTCACTCGCTCACTCACACTCGCTCGCACACACTCGCTCGCACACACTCGCTCGCACACACTCGCTCGCACTCACTCGCGCACTCACTCGCGCACTCACTCGCGCACTCACACGCACTCACACGCACTCACACGCACTCACGCACTCACGCACTCACACACGCACTCACACACGCACTCACACACGCACGCACTCGCACGCACTCGCACTCACACTCGCACTCACACTCGCACTCACACTCGCACACTCACACTCGCACACTCACACTCGCACACTCACTCGCACACACGCGCACACGCGCGCACACACTCACTCACTCACACACTCACTCACACACTCACTCACACACTCACTCACACACTCACTCACACACTCACTCACACTCACTCACACTCACTCACACTCACTCACACACACTCGCACACACTCGCTCACACTCGCTCACACACACTCACTCACTCGCACACTCGCACACTCGCACACTCACTCGCACACACGCGCACACGCGCACACACGCGCTCACACTCACTCACACACGCACACTCGCACACACTCGCACTCTCGCACACTCTCGCACACACTCGCACACACTCGCACACACTCGCTCACACTCGCTCACACACACTCACTCACTCGCACACTCACTCACTCGCACACTCACTCACTCGCACACACACTCACGCACACACACTCACGCACACACACTCACGCACACACACTCACGCACACTCGCTCACACTCGCTCACACTCCCTCACACTCCCTCACACTCACGCACACTCACTCGCACACTCACTCGCACACTCACTCGCACACACTCTCACTCGCACACACTCACACTCGCACACACTCACACTCGCACACACTCACACTCGCACACACTCACACTCGCACACTCACTCACTCACTCGTACACTCACTCACACACTCACTCACTCACACTCACTCACTCACTCACCTCACTCACTCGCACACACTCGCACACACTCGCACACACTCGCACACACTCTCGCACACACTCTCTCACACACTCTCGCACACACTCTCGCACACACTCTCGCACACACTCTCTCACACACACTGACCAGGTCGATGAGGTCGCTGAGGTTCTTCTCGATCTGCTGCGGAGGCAAACGCCTCATCAGGTCCAGCGCACAGTCCAACTGCTGCTCGTTCTGCAGAGAAACACATTAACAACACTATCAACACACAAAACAATAAACGCTGCTCTTCTGAACTCTATATTCATCTGGCAATCCTGGAAAATAAAATGCAACACAGTTCCCACAAAAATATTGAGCAGCACAACTGTTTTCAACATTGCTAATAATCAGAAATGTTTGTTGAGCAGTAAATCAGCATATTAGAATGATTTCTGAAGATCATGTGACACTGAAGACTGGAGTAATGATGCTGAAAATACAGCTGCAGATCACAGAAATAAATTACAGTTTAACACATATTCACATAGAAAACAGCTGTTTTGAATTGTAAAAATATTTCACAATTTTATCAAATAAACACATTATAAAAATCTCAAACTTAATACAACTAAACAATCCCTCTTTTAAAAGTGTATTAAATCAAATCAGCAGCAAATGTGTTTTTTCATGCCAAATCATAAAAATCATAATAACAATAAAGCTTCAATAAATAAATAAAGAAAATTACATTTTTTATTTATATATACTGCCAATATAAAAACAGCAATAATAACAACTGAGACATACAGAAAATTACAGAAATTTTTTACTGGATCCTCCAAAACATATGGAAAAACATATTGCACATTATATATTATAATTATTATTAATTCATAGATTTCAAATTATTATCAGTTTTTTACAGTAAAATATCACTTCATAAAATTACGATACAACTTTAAGTGTCAAAGTAGGTCAAATATATGTCATTTCAAAAACAGAAACTTTGCCAAGGCATAAATTATGTCCAAGTACTAAAATAAATAAACATAAAACTATGAAATAAAGATTAAATAAAATAAGTACTAAAAAAAACAACAACTTAAAATTAGAATAACTGAAATTAAAATGTTTAAGTACTAAAACTACTCAAGTTATTTCATTATTTGAAATACAGCTAAACGAATAAATACTAGACGAAAAACTTACATTTGTACAAAAATTAGAAATGTAAAGTTAAATGAAAAGTTTTTCATCTTTATTTCAATCAATCAATGAAAAAACCTGAGTATCTTTAGTTTGGGTTAAAACTTCAACTTAAACGTTTTAAATTTCCGTTCAAGTTTAGGTAGCATTACTAAAACGACTAAAACTATTCATATTTTTCCCATTAACTGACATAAATATAAAACAGATGAAAACCCTAAACTGAAAGCTTGAACAAAAATCTGAATGTTGCCTTATTTGAGTTCGATTTATCAGAAATCCACAGTTAACTAGCCTTTAGCAGTTATTAACATCGTTCAGCGCTGTCATTGCTATTATAATCTTCTGGTCTGGGAAACTCTCATTCAGGCCAAGAATAACAAACGTCCTCAAACTTCCTGTTCGTCATCTGCTCAGCATTAACGGGTGCCTGGCTGTTTCTAGTTTCCCGTCCGAGAGTAAACACCAAAAAACTGCTTCATACCATAAACCGCCTTGAGAGAGAGTCAGATGACGTCCGAACACAGCGGCTCCGCATCAGCGACACCTCCGGCTCCTGACGCCGCGTGTACACTCGTGTGCGTGTGAGGGGTCAAAGGTCGCAGGCAGACGCGACCCCTGAGCCAAACCACCTGCTCCGGGACGTTTGAGAGCGTCTGCTCCAGCAGAACATCTAAACACTCGCTAACTCTCGCTGCTAAGTGAGTTTCTGAGTTTCTCTCCATATATATCCATCCTCAAACTCAAAATACTGCGACACTAAAACCAAACAAACCAGGCCTGAACACCCAAACTACAGGAGATTCAATCAGAGAAATGACTGACTGATGAGTAAATACTGATATCACCATCAGCTGAACACTTATTCAAGCAGAGTTTAGAACCAACACAAATGACTGCTTCTGTTAATGATGGTGATTTAGCTACATATTGGTCTATTACTAACCAAAACCCTCAAACACTAAACCAACCAATGATATAAACACCCAAAATATCACCTAAAAACATCTCCAACAAAACAACATGAACCCTAAACATTGAATTCAAGAAAACCCAATCAAACACTAAACTCTGACAGTTCAACTCAAACGCAAATACTAAAATACTGAGCCAAAAAATAAACCCTGAAATACCAAAAAAATGTTCAAACACTAAAGCGATAAATATGAAACCCTCAAAATACCACCTTAAAAAACACCCAGAAAACATCCAAAACAACAAACATCTAAAGCAAAAACAACGTAAGCCCCAAGCTCTAAACTACATCAAATACTAAACACTAAACTCGCTCTGACAGTTAAACCCAAACATAAACACTAAACCCTCAAATACTGACCCAAGAAAACATCCAAAACCCCTAAACCAAAAACAACAAGCCCTCAAACACTAAAAACGTTAAACCAAAGAAACACTCAATCCATCAAACACCAAAACCCTCCAACATTAATACAGGGCTCCAGACAAACATCAAGTCTACCATTGTTCTTCTACAGTATTAGTATACGTAAGTGACTGAAAACTTCAGCGATTATACAAGAAACACTCTTTTTGTGTGATTCAGTCGCAAATTGAAGAAAAGATGGTTTTTCAAGGCACTTTGTTACTTTTCTTACTTCATACACAAAAAAAATTGCAAAACTTTGACAAAATTTGATTTCTTGATTTGATATATTATAATAGTGATTTTATCATTTCAAAATGTAAAGCAAAAAGTAGAAATGAATGACTAATGAGCTCCTCTGCTGCCATCTCCTGGTTATAATGGCAGGGTTTAGTTCGTGCTGCGCTGCGATCGATTATTGGTCCGAGCTGATAAACGGTCTGCGCTGCGCGACTCAAATGAGTAGTGATTCAGAAATCACTCTAATATGCTGATTTATTATGAGTGTTGAAACTCTTGAGCTGCTTCATATTGTTTTTTGGAACATGATACTTTTTTCTTTGATTCTTCGATGAATACAAAGTTAAAAGCAGCATTTGTTCAAAATAGAAATCTTTTCTAACAATATAAGTCTTTACTATGACTTTTTATTCATTTAACACATCCCTCCTGAATAAAAGTATTAATTTCTTAAAAAAAAAAAAAAAAATGTACTGACCCCAGACTTTTGAATAGCATTGTATATTATAACACAAAAATTTCTTTTTTTAAATAACTGCTGTTCTTTTAAACTTTTTATTAATCAAAGAATCCTAAAAAAAAAAAAAATCATATAATATATAATATAATATAATATATATTAGAATGATTTCTGAAGATCATGTGACTCTGAAGACTGGAGTAATGATGCTGAAAATACAGCTTTGATCACAGAAATAAATTACAGTTTAACACATATTCACATAGAAAACAGCTGTTTTAAATTGCAATAATATTTCACAAAATAACAGTTTTTTTCTGTATTTTTGATCAAATAGATACAGCCTTGATGAGCAGAAGAAACATTAAAAATCTGACTGATCCCAAACTTTTGAGCAGCAGTGTGTATATGTGTGTGTATGTGTTTGTAAAATGGCACAGCTTTTTAAATATCTGAAAGTACACTCTCAACATCAGTCAGTCAAGCATTATAACATGATAATAAAGTAGGCGTAATATTTAATGATAGAACTTTAGTGATTAGAATTAACACTTGGTAACCATGTGTGAATGCATATTAGTCATTTTAACTGAATTTAGGGCTGGTGGGGGTGCTTTTTTTGGTCATTCAGGGTTTCTGTAAAAAATAGGAAAAAACTAACAATAATACTAATAGATGATAATAATACTATGAATTCTACTAAGAACAATATAAAACAGTGAGGATTAACGAACTGCTGGATTCATGAATATTAATCAGGTTGTCTGTGTTCGCTCAAACTGATTCGCTGAAATCAAAACAGGGACGATAATAGGTGAGCGCCAGCCAATGAGATTGTTGCTTGCGCATTAGCTCCGCCCACTACCGGAAAACCCTGCAGTTCTTAAAAGCTGAAGAACTCCAAAAGAACTGCGTTAATGTGACAGAAAAATACACAAAGAGTATCGTTTACATGTAGCGCGTCAATTCTGCATGTTATGTAAGACTCTCTCGCTCTCTGTATCTTCGTGTGTGTGTGTGTGTGTGTGTGTGATAACGTGACGGTGAGGTGTGCGCTTCACACTAGAGCTTACGGTCCGGTATTTAGTTGCCCAGAGTGAAGATTTAGTCGAATATGCGAGAGATTTACTCGCATTGTAGTGTGAACCTGGTGTAAAACGGCCTCACGTACAGCTCGTGAAATCAGGCTTGTGCTGTGTGTAAGCTATTGTGCTACAATTGCACGATTGTACAAACAAAAATGCACTAAATGATAAAACATATAGATGAGATAAATATATATATTTTTAAAAATGTCCCCCCTCCACCCCTCAAATTAAAAAATCCCCCTCACAAGAGTCATCATGTAGAATCACTTATAGTGATACTCCAGTCAGGAGAAAAGAAGGCTGTAAAAAGATCGGTATCGGCGATCGTATCGGCAGATACTGCTTTCTGTGATCGGCCTCAAAAATCCTGATCGGAGCACCCAGCCCAACAAAAACACCCCCAAAACAACAAACACCCACAGCAAAAAACCCATTTAAGAGTTAAACCAATCTGACAGTCAACTCAAACATCGGATTCATAAATAATAGACCCCTGAACACTGCCTCTGAAATATTAAAGTCCCAGACGTCTAATACTTTAACCTTCCTACACTAATCCAAGATCCAACCACCAAATTAAACCAAACAAATACTCAACCCATCAAACACTAAAACCTTCTGACAGTTAAACTCAAACATCAGATACATAAATACTGAGCTCTCAAATACTGACACTGAAAAACAAACCCCAGACGTCTAACACATAACCTTCAAATCAGTCCTGAACACCTAAACTAGAGGGATTCTCAATCACTGCCAAATACACGTCACACGTTTAAATCACTGAGATGAAACAAACACATCATATTTTCAGCAGAACGTGGAAATTATGGTACACATTTCAGTCTTTTACTAGCTAAAACTCTAAAAACTATAACTAAAACACTCTTCTAAAACACTAAAAACAAATCAAACCACAAAAATACCACCCAAAACCTTCAAACACACCCAACTAGACATCTAAAACACCTCTGAATAAACACCACCTAAACCAAAACAACATGAACTACTAAACCCAACATTAAACCAAAGAAATACTCACCCATCAAACACTGAACCCCAATGACTCACACAACAGATAAATAAACACTGGCCCCTAAATATAAAAGACCCAAACCTCAAAAGTCTATACTAAAACCCTCAAATATTAAATATTGCCATGCGGTCTCAATGTTTTGTAATATCTCTGTGATTTATTTTTCTCTCTTTCTTTTTTAAGATTGTTCTGGGGTTCAAACAAATGCCAATAAATATATTTTGGGGAAAAAAATATTGTCATGAGAAAAGTAGAAAATAACTTGTATCTCTTGCAAATTAATATTATTTAAAAAAAAATACAATGTGAAAAGTAGAAAATAATAACTTGCATCTCCTGTAAACAAATCTTGTCCCGTCACTCTATATGTGTATTAACTCTAGGTTCTTAATAAGATATATAAATACTAAAACCTCAAACACTGACCCACCAAATGACCCCAAACAACCCTAAAAATAAACTTAAGGTGCTAAAAGTCTAACACTAAAACCTTCAAACACTAAACCGAAAAACTACAACATTAAACACCAATCCAACAAACACTAAACCCCTCAAACGAGTCTCTAACACTAAACTACCTCAAATACTAAACCCAAGAAAACCCAATATTAAACCAAACAATTATTCAAACCAAACACTAAATTAAACACAAATACTAACCCCCCCACCCAAAACATCTAAACAACCCTTCAAAATAAACACCACATAATAAAAGTCCCAAACCCTAAAATGGCCAATACTTGAACCCTCAACCCAGCCCTGAACACTCAAACTACAAGAGGTTTATTGAGAGTAAATGACAATCAAATACTGACAAATAAACAACAGATATGTGACACATGAAATAAACACTTGTTTTACACAGTACTGTCATGGAGTTTTGAACCCGCGCAAATGGACAAAGATGATTATGATTATATACACGACATAGTGTTTTAATTAATACTATCCAAAATCCCTCACAAACACCATACCTACAAACACTAAACTCAAAAATAAGATTTATAAATACTAAAACCTCAAATACTGACCCACCAAATAACCCAAAACAACCCTAAAAATAAACTTACACTAAACCGAAAAACTGCAGCATTAAACCCAAACAAACACCAATCCAACAAACACTAAACCCAGCCCTGAATACTCAAACTACAGCAGGTTTAATGACTGGCTGACAATCAAATACTGACAATTTAGACACATGAAAACACTAAACCTAACACTAAACCGAAAAACTGCAGCATTAAACCCAAACAGCAAACACTAAAGCCCTCAGAAGACTCTCTGACACTAAAACCCACAAATACTGAGCTGATCTGAGACTAAACTCGAAGGCTGAGTGTTTATTCCGGCTGTTTTTAGCGTGTATTGTAGCGCTGTGATAGTGATTCTGGGAGGCGCGTCGCGTCGCGGCTCTTCCTAAAACGGGCATCGGCTCGCATCGCGTCCGCGACGGCTCTTACCATGTCTGCGGCGCTCGGTGGCGGTCTCTGCGGGACTGAAGGCGGGATTGGTTCGGTTCGGGTCGGTCTGGACGCGGTTCGGCTTCGACTCTCTGACGGAACCCAGCCCTGTCAGCGCTGCACTTCCTCATCCGGGCTCCTGCGGGGGAGGGGCGCGACGCACGGCGGCGTTTGAACATCCGGGTCATTCCGCTCCGATGCCGCGCGGACCAATCACAGGCGCTGTAAGTAAGGCATGGCCAAATATAGAAGAAGAGGGGCGTGGCGGAAGCGAGGAGGGCGGAGCGTGGGTGGGCGCCAGAGGGCGGCAGAGAGCAGCGCTAATCTGACTTTATCAGTCTTTATCAAAAAAACAATAACATTAGACAAAAATAACCACCATTTATTACCTTTTAAAATACTGATCTCACAATGTAGCTTTTTTAAACATTAGAACACAAAACAAGAACACAACCTTATAAAAACAATAGAAACATTTATATTTATATATTTATATTTCTTTTATATTTAAGTTATATGTTGTCTTTAGATTTTTGTTTATTTTTATTTTATTATTTTAGTTCAGTTTTGTTTTTTGCACTTTGTATTTTGTTGTTATTCTTATTTTTTTTTTTTTTTGTTTCACGTAGTCTGAATAGTACTTCTTCAAAACAATAAGCCAGAATGAAAACAAAGAATCTGATCATTTTTAGAGACAGAGAGAGATAAAAATTTAATATAAACAATTAATTGAAAACGAATGAGACAGTGAAAAATAAACTATATAAATATGTAAACAGCATCAGGATGTTTTATTTTTAAAATTTATATTTAATTTATTTTATCTTTATATTTATTTATTTATTTGATATCTGCTTTAATCACTATTAGCTTCATATGATTCAGATTTTACTGTGTAAGGAGAATTATTGTAGATTATCTGAGGGTCTTAAATACTAACAAACCCACTAAAATGCATCAATTTAACACATAAAGATTATTATATTTATTTATAAATAATTATAATAATAATCTGCCATGAAGACAAATTCCTTTCCTTAAAACACTCTTTCCATAAAACATCGTTTCAGTATATTTTAACAGCGATAACTGAATTAAAATACAAGTTATTAACATTTCAGCGTGTTTTATCAATGCTTCATCATACTGTATAAAAATAGTTTTGTCAGGAGCAAAAGAAGATCTGAGAACTCTCACTCTCGCGAGATCTGTAGGACTCCCAGCTACACACGAACTAGGACTCGAAACTCTCGCGATATCTGCAGAGTGGCGCGATGGCGGATGACAGCGCAGTTAAAACGGGTAACAGTTCAAGAAACATCGTTTACTCATAAACTACATAAATAACAGCAGGAAAGTTCACTGACTGGACCGAGACGCGTCTGTTGAACTATCAACACTTTTGGAGCTGCAAAACAGTGTCAAATAAATATGAATGTGGATATTTATTCATATATCCACGTATATGTGACCCAGAACCACAAACCAGTCATAAGCGTCAATTTTTTGAAATTGAGATTTATGATGTATAATACATCATCTGAACGCCGAATAAATCATCTTTCCATTGATGTATGGTTTGTTAGGATAGGACAATATTTGAAAATCTGGAATCTGAGGGTGCAAAAAAATCTAAATATTGAG
>JAFVLL020035071.1:0-27524 GCA_021397915.2 Tor tambroides | reverse complement strand
TATTGAGGGTGGAGAGAGCGCTGTACATTCACTCCCCCCACCTACAATTCCTGCCGGCCCGAGACTCGAACTCGCAACCTTTTGATTACGAGTCCAACTCTCTAACCATTAGGCCACGACTTCCCCGTGTATTTGTATTTGTATGACAGAACTCAGGGAGACAGGGAGATATATGTTTGTCTTTTCAAATTGGCACATATGTGCAAACAGCTTTCTGTACGTGTGTTGTTAAGGGGTGAGTAAAGGCCTGATGGAAAGTATGTGTCTGTGCTGATAGCTGGAATGTGTGCAACCTCAGAATAGCAGCTGCTGCAAAAGACCATCAGGAAATCCCCCTCCAAGGTCATTCGGACTGGTAATGTGTATGTGGGTGGATGATGTTTGCGCTAGATCTGGTTATTGCTAGCTGTTTTTCACGGTGTGCTCGTTAAAGGTTTATTTCAGTTAGGTGCAAAATCTTTCAATCACTCTGCACAACCTATAGATGCCTTAATCCACAGGCTTGCCCATGATTGCACCTGTTTATCCAGTCATAGAAGGACTAATGTTTCATTCAGTCTTATACAGCAGTGTAACCAACAACTTTGTCCATATTGAAAAACATTTTGAATCCTGTTTCGTAGACATAGATTGTTAAAAAAATATGTATATGTGTATGTATATATTTGTCAGAATGCAAAAAAAGCAATCAAAAATAAAAAATAATATTGTGAAATAATATTGCCATGCAAAATAACTGTATTTTGAAATATTATAAAATTTAAATTTACCCCATGGAATTTTCAGCAGCTAGAAAATAATGTCATCGTGATTTTTTTTTTTTTAAATACTGTTGTGCTCCTTCCTTATCCATACACAAAAATAGTTATCATTATAACTTTGTTTTACAATCTAAAGAGAACTGCACACTGAGAATAATGGGAAATATTATTAAATAATGGGAAAAACAGTTACATATACACTGCTGTTCAAAAGTTTGGGACCAGCAAGATTTTTAATGTTTTTTAAAGAAGAATCTTTTGCTCATCAAGACTGCATTTATTTGATCAAAAATAGAGAAAAAACAGAAACATTGTGAATTTTTATTACAATTTGAAACAACAGTTTTCTATTTTATTATACTTTAAAATATTATTTATTCCTGTGATGCAAAGCTGAATTTTCATCAGCCATTACTCCAGTCTTCAGTATCACATGATCCTTCAGAAATCGTGCTGATTTATTATCAATGTTGGAAACAGTTGTGCTGCTTAATATGTATGTATGTATGTATGTATGTATGTATGTATTTATTTATTTATTTATTTATTTAGGAACCTGTGATACTTTTTTGAGGATTATTTGATTAAAAAGAACAGCATATTCAAAATAGAAATCTTTTCTAACAATATGACTTTACAATCACTTTTTATCAATTTAACACATCCTTGCTGAATAAAAGTATTAATTTCTTTAAATTCTTAAAAAAAAAAAATACTTATCCCAAACTTTTGAACGGAGGTGTGTGTGTGTGTGTGTGTGTGTATATGCAACTGTTTTAAGTTTAAAATAAAAATATACTTACATTTAAAGAATATACTCACTGCTTTTAATTAAAATCAGCAGCAACCGTTAGATTAGCACTTTTACATCTTTGTGTACGAAGAAAAGCTGAGGACAGCAGGGAGGGAAGTGGGTAGATTTACTGGTAAGTGGATTATTGATGTGCTAAGAGATGAATACTGAGAACCATAGCTGTTAATCTGAGTGTTGATGCCTGAAAGCAGAGGGAGGGGCTCTGGAGGACATGCACCAGCACAGCGCACTGTTCACAAGGAATGATAAAGCAGTTGAGAAGAAAGATGACACATTAGAAAAGATGAAGCCTTCCAGCGCTTCATTAGAGTGGTTATAGACAGTGTCCTGCGCTTGAGTGTGATGTGATCGGTGTGAAGTTTGTAAACTGAGACAATAGACCAAGGACATGAAGAACCAGTAGGATCAGGTGTGACATCTGTAGCGTTAAATGTGCTTACATCAGTGATATATGCTGTCCTGTTTTTCTTGGGTTGTTTATCACCAATGGATTCTTAATGGAGTATTATGGGAAAACCTGTCTTACAAGTGTTACGGTGGTCTGCATTATACAGTACACTGTCACTGTACAGAAAAATTATAAATCCCAGTCTCATAAATATAAACACTGCTTTTCATATGAGCATGAACTGCTTCTTAGAATTGTTGTGATGAGCACTTTATGATGGCAATTTACATTTTTTATAGCGAAAGGCACTTAAAATTCACGTCTGATTGTTGAATGGGACTCTAATGCTTTTGTAACTTTGTTATATCTTTAATACTTTTAATGATATATTCACATACATTGCAATGAAAATTCAAAATACTATCATATGTGGGCAATATAAACAATTTTTTCCCCACCCTCCTCGTATTATTTCTATCCCAGAAGATTTCCAAGTCAATGCAAAGGTTCTCGGAGGAATTCAAAAGTGTTGAAATATAATTTTTTTTTCCATCACCATGTCCCTTTAGTGCATTTTCAAACAATTGCTTATGCATTTTTCCATGTAATAATGGTGGACTTTCAGAGATATGGCAAGTTGGCGGTCATAGTTTTGTATACTACATTGTGAATCATTTATGGTTGCATAATCTATAATGCTGTATATTCTATAATTGTTCTATATGGTTTTATTATATTATATTATATCTGAAATTTTCCGTTGACCAATTTTATTATAATCACAGTGTATGTTTGCATACCTAAGATACACTAAATATGTTTCAGTTCATTAAAGATGAGATGATTATCAGTTCATTACTGACAAGAATATATTGTGTTATCAGACATCCCTCAGTACTGGCTTGTTTAATATATAAATAACTGAAGGTTGAATTTATGTGTATTATTGTGTACGTGTCTCTAGGTGAACTAAGCAGCTTGTGCTATATTGGATATGAGATACAAGGTGTGTCATGCTCTTTTTATAGCAGGATGTAGATAATGGATAATATTTCACTTATTTGTTATCAGCAGTAGGCCATTACCCAAGCCTAGGCTTGTAAACACATTTAAATTGATCTACGTGATGCATTATAAAATTACACAACTGATTTTTGGGATTGTTGTGTGCGATGTTGGTTGCACCAGGTTTGTAATGAGAGAGCTTTTTTATGTGTGTTTTAGAGCAGCTGGTGCTGGGGGCATACAGAGAGCCACGTCAGAGCTGGGACAAAGACTATGACCACTTCCTGCTCCCCCTGCTGGACCCTCACGAGCCCTGTTACATCCTGTATCGGCTGGACACCAGGAACGCTCAAGGCTATGAGTGGCTCTTCATCTCCTGGTCACCTGACCAGTCTCCTGTAAGCTTTAACATCCAGGCATGATGATGTGAAGCTTGACCTGATGACAGCTTATTCAATTGTTCAAATAAACATGCATTCTTAAGGTTCCAGGTAAAACAAAAACAGATTTACAGCTTTATAAAGGTTTTGGTGAACCGAAGAATAAAAACCACTTAAGAAACTTTATTATATTTAAATAGAACAATCTTATTGTTTAGGGTTCTTTGGACAATCAGAACAACCAATCAGAACACACTAGCAACTGCATCTGTATGTATTAAAACACTCAGAACATATTAGAAACCACAATCCAATTACCTGCCAACCAGATTTTTTATTTATTTACCCAGAAAACGTTAAATGTAATTACTTCTGATAACTGTGGTAAACCTTAACGCACCATTCTGGTTAGAGCTGTGAGTGTTTATTTTGTTACTGTTTATTTATTTAATAAAGTGATAACTTGCTTTTTGTTACAGGTCCGGCAAAAGATGCTGTACGCTGCCACTCGCGCCACAGTTAAGAAAGAGTTTGGTGGTGGACACGTCAAAGATGAAATGTTCGGCACAGTTGAGGTACTAGCTGAAGAATATTTTATGGTAGTAAAATTGGTCAGTAGTTTTGTCTATACTCTTTTTTTTAAAAAATATTTTATTTAAATATTTACATTTTCACCTCTGCGAAGGACTAATGAAGTTATAATGAGAGACGTGCTGATGAATGGACTCGGTCCACCTGTCATCTGTCTTCAGCTGTCAGTCAAATACCCTGAAGCTGGATTATTTACAGTTGAAAAAGTTTACAGAGTGGACCACCATGTTCCTTAATTTAGAAACTGGACACTTGGGGCTGTTGGCAATGTTCTTGGAAATGATTACCAGTCATGGTCAGCACAGAAAGGGCTAAATATAATACTGTACGTACACATACAATCTTGAACAAACTTTGTAGTTTTATGGGAGGAAGTTGTTAGTTAGTTGAGAGTCTATTAATAATTTTTACATTTTGAAAGGTCTATTTTAGGTTGTCTGGGAAGTGGGAATACATATATAATTCATTCATTAATTTAAATGTAAACTTAAATATTTTTATTTAATTATTAATGAATCACATTGGTGAAAACAAATATCAGAGAAATAAAAAAGTGTTTTATTTCTGATTAATTGGAATAATTGCTAAATTAACATCAAAGTGCACATAAAATAAAGCTTTTTGTATTTTTTCACCATTACCAGGAGGATGTTTGTCTTCAGGGGTACCTGCGACACGTGACTTCATGTTCTGCACCAGCACCCCTGACAGCAGCTGAACAAGAGCTACAGCGAATCAAAATCACAGAGGTGAGAAAAGACTGTAAACATCCATCTAAAAAAAGCATAATTATAGTATACAACCCTGAATTAATTCAGCTCTTTGTTTTAACACATTCTATGTTCAATCTTTGTGGTTGCAGGGCAGAGTTAAACAGGTGAGTACTGTTAGTTTAAGTATAAAACACAATTTTGTGTGTGTGTGTGCTAATTGTGTGGTGTGTACACTACAGCGTCCTTCCAACTTTAAGGACAAACCTTTTCACAAAGACTTTTGATTTCAAAATACAAATACTACCTAGTGAGTAATGACAAATAATAGAAGATGTATATATTATATATATACAGTGCTGCTTGAAAGTTTGTGAACCCCTTGCAGAATCTGTGAAAATGTGAGTAATTTTAACAAAATAAAAGGTTCAAACATTCACTGATGCTCCTGAAGGAAATACGATGCACTAAGAGCCGGGGGAGGGGGGGTGAAAACTTTTTGAATTTGAAGATCACGGTAAATTGTACTTAATTTGTCTTCCGGGAAACGTGCAAGTATCTTCTGTTGCTTCCGAAGGGCAGTACTAAATGCAAAAAAATTATATTTCTACAAAATAAGAAAAATTTGGACATCTTCATCCTGTTCAAAAGTTTTCACCCCCCGGCTCTTAATGCATCGTGTTTCCTTCTGGAGCATCAGTGAATGTTTGAACCTTTTTTAATAGTTGTGTTTGAGTCCCTCAATTGTCCTCAGTGTGAAAAGATGGATCTCAAAATCATACAGTCACTGCTGGAAAGGGTTCAAATATGCAAAAGATGCTGGAAAACTGAAGAATCTGCTGGACATGGAGGATTTTTCTGAAGAGTAGTGCTCAGTTTAACTGTTCAGAACAAACAAGGGACTCATGAACAACCATCACAAAACAAAAAACAGTCGTAGATCATCCAGGTAACCACACACAGTATTAAGAACCAAGGGTTCACAAACTTTTGCAGGGGGTTATTTTAATAATTTCAGCTATTTTTTTTGTCTTGTGGACTATATGTAAACATCTTTTATGTAAAATATCTTACTCAGGACAGTACTAAATAAAAAATAACATGCATTTTGTATGATCTCTCTTATTTTGTTAAAATTACTCACATTTTCATAGATTCTGCAAAGGGTTCACAAACTTTCAAGCAGCACTATATATATATATATATATATATATATATATATATATATATATATATATATTTATTTATTTTTTTTTTTTTTTTATTTATTTTTTTTCTTATGGTTTTGGAGTAAAATATGGAGTGGATATGCTCTTGACAGTTTTCATGTGATCCGCTCACTTTGCTTTTGCTTCCACTCTTATCCACCATCTCTCACCTGCATAAACAGATTTATCCAAACAACAGAACTGACATATAATAAGTCTTCCATGACCAGGGTAGCTCATTGGAATTGTTTGGGAAAATGTTTTTAATAGAATGACAGGAACTGCTTTGGTCATAATGTACAGTGGTGGAATTGGTAACAAACTGGTTGTGTCTTTGTCTGTAGGTGAAAACTGAGATCAGTGTGGACCCCAAACATCAGACTCTACAGGGTCTTGCCTTCCCGTTACAGGCTGAGGCCAAACGTGCTCTACAGCAGCTCGCAGAGAGACGCATCAACTACATTCAACTAGTACGACACAGACACACACTTTTATATGTTCTTACCAGATACTTTATTACCAGACTGACTAGAAATGTTACATTTTTGTTTGCTATGTACAGAAACTAGATACAGAGAAGGAGACAATTGAACTCGTGCACACCAGCCCAACAGAAATCCGTGATCTACCTTGCCGGATCCCCCTTGATACACCCAGATACCACTTCTTCCTCTACAAACATTCACATGAGGGAGACTACCTCGAGTCTGTGGGTTAGTCACTCCATTCCCTATACATATCTCATCTATTACAATTATGCAAACTGTTCATGTCCTCCTCTATCACTCTCCATAGTGTTTATATACTCCATGCCAGGATACAGCTGCAGCATCAAGGAAAGGATGTTGTATTCCAGCTGTAAGAGTCGACTTCTGGAAGAAGTAGGGAGGGACTTCCACCTAGAAGTGGCTAAAAAGGTAAAAACAAACTCTGTCACTCGTTTTTTCTTCCAGTGCGAGAGCTACAAGCCCAGAACTTCGTTAAAAATCAGCATGAAATTAAACTCTTATCTATTTACTCCAACCAAGCCAACCAAGACCTAGATTAATTTGTTTCTTCATCTGAACAGATTTGGAGAAACTGAGCATTACATCACTTGCTCACTTGCAGTGAATGGGTGCTGTCAGAATGAGATTTCAAGCAGCTGATAAAAGCATCACAATAATCCACAAGTAATCCACATGACTCCAGTCTATCAGTTAATGTCTTGTGAAGTGAAAAGTTGCATTTAAAAAAAAAAAAAAGAAACAAGTTAATCAAACCTTTGCTTCTGGCCAAAATATAAGTCTATAATCCATAATAATGCTTTTCTAGTGACAAAAGTCCATCCCCTTATTTTTTTGTTTCTTACATCAAAATCCACTGACACATGCATTTAGAATCATTTTGAACTGTTTTCAGAACAGTTTATATGTGCATATTTTGCTCCTGATCCAGAGAGAATGACTTTTTCACTGCAGATAGCAAATAATGAATAGAGGACTCATATTTTATCCAGAAGCAGTGGTTTGAAGATAAAAACATCTTAATGATGGATGTGTTCATTATAAACATGCAGCTTTTCACTTCACAAGATGTTAATTGATGGACTGGAGTCTTGTGGATTACTGTGTTGTTTTTATCATCTGGTTGTATCATTCTGACGGCATTCACTGCAGAGGAGTTTTATTGTATATGTATTTTTTTACTCAATATATTGTTCAGTTCAGAAATATGCCACAATATGGAATGAAATGTGTTGTAAATATCTTTTTATGTTGACTTTAATGAATATGAGACACTTTACATGCAATTATATACTTATATATTCTATGCAATACAAAGCTGACCAAACAGATTTTTTAAAATCTTTGTTTGTAAATGTGTCCTTTTTCATTTTAGTTGGAGATAGACAGTGGAGAGGAGCTGACAGAGGAGTATCTGTATGATGAGGTCCATCCTAAGCAGCATGCCCACAAGCAAGCATTCGCCAAACCTCGTGGCCCTGCTGGGAAGAGGGGAAACAAACGTCTAATCAAGGGAGGAGGAGAGAATGGTGGGAACAGTTAGGCAGGACAGAAAGCAAGAAAGAAGAAGAAAGAAATGAACTTCAGTAAATGTTCTACAGTTCCCTTTTTATGCCTGTTTGCAGGGTAATTTGTTCATCCTGCAGAGAGTGTGAAGAAAAAATTGGAATACTGTGCTCAGTTGTCGTTAATTCAGAAAAAAAAAAAAAAAATTGTTTTTACTTTCTTTGGCTTGTATTTCTTTTTACTTAATGTTATTAGGTGTTTATTCATTTGGTGTGTAATTGTGCATATATTTAAGAGAAAAACTCAGGAATAAATTTTATCTGTACATTTTCTGAGCATATTTTTGTTACATAATCTCACATATAAATAAACACTCAAAACTCAATATCATTTTAAGCATATTAAAGGTGGTGATTGTAAAAGATGATAGATCGCTCATATTTTTTAAAAATAGAAAAGAAGTTTTGTCCAAGAAGCTTTTTTTAAAAACTGAAGCAGTCACAAGTCCTACAGAACCTACAGCCATTTCATAGAAGAAGATACACTCATACACATTCACACCAGAGCCAAATGTGACACGCAGACAGAATGTTATACTTGGCTATGTGAGAGTCAGTCAGTCAGTTGGTTAAGTAACAGATATGTAGCAAGAATCGGATATCTTAAAAGGTACAGATTTAGAAATGTGATTCAGATTAATTTTTATTTTTAAAAATATGATAGAAAAATGTTTGTTTTATAGTTAGAGTTGGGTTTCTCCATTTTTTTAAAAACATGTCTCATATCTTCATTCATTGACTTACATCATGGTCCACAGTATTCACTGTCAAACACATAGTTTTGTGTATAAGCTTCTGTTATTAATCAGAACAATTCCAAATAAAACATTTTTGTATGTCAAATGTCAACATTTTTTGTCCAATTGATTGAATAATTCAGCAACTAACAAGTGAAATATTTAAAATCATTAACTGTCAGCAGAAATAAAGTGTAAAGTTGTATCAAATCAAAAACACATTTTACTTGGTTCCATGTATTTTATTTATGGGTATTATTGTTCCCCCGGACTACATTGACATGGATTTTTCTTTCTTTCTTTTTTTTTTTTTGTTTTGTTTGTTTTGTTTTGTGTTTGTTTGTTTGTTGGTTGGTCAGTGACTAGATTGAAAGGTCATTCACAAGATGATCTTAATTAAAATAAACTGTAATTATTAGTAAATTAAAATCTACAGCCCTCTCTTGTATTGTTTATGAACATACTGTTGCAAAAATAAAAACAACATTCAGTGAGTGTTTGATGGTCATTATTATTTGGTAAATCAAGATGTATTCATAAAGTATAAGATAAAATCCCAGAAGCAAAAGGGCATTCCTGCCAATCTGTATATTGGATACACCGAATAGCCTCTAGATGGCAGTAAAAACACGCGTTTAGAATAAACTCTCCGTCACAAACGCTTAATAAAACGTATAGGCATTGTTAAAGCGTTAAAACGCATATAATGTGCATACAATATCACAATCTTTCAATACAAGAGCCTAATCAATTGTTTAAATTTCAAATTTAAGAGAAATGTTTTTCTGGGTCCCAAGAGGATGAGTCTTTATTCAGAAACTGATTTCAGCAGTAAACAAATGGTTAATTCGATGACAGCTAGTGGGAGGCGGGGCTTCGACGAAGGGGAGGGACCTGATTGGCTTGACTCAGGGCAGGCGCTCAGTTTTCCTGGAAAGTTCTTGGAACGCTAGACGCGCGGTTTCACGAGAAACGCCGTTTTTATTCTCAAACTTCAATCACAAACATCAGGAAGCAATTACCGACCATCACCATAATAAAGCTCCCAAATGAGTCATTCAAAGATCATTCCAGCGCTAGTTCATTACTCACGAGACTGCCGTGTGCTTGAATGAGAAAGGAGAGGGGATTGATTCTGTGGCTTTCACAGAGCTGTACTGCCGATGGCGTCACAGGCGTTAAACACGGGGGGATTCTCAGAAAACCAGTTCTGGGAAGTCAGACGAAGTGAACAAGCCAAACCCTGCAGTGTTCCGCTTCTTGTTCAGTTTTAGGGCACTGAGCTGAACAGAAACACCGCTCGTTTTCGAGAACCTTGTCCGTGTTATCTACTCGCGTAGTTTGTTAAGCAAAGCCGCAGACAAGTCGCGCACTTATATGACAGTCGGCTGTAGACTCCTGACGCTGTTCGACAACCTGCACTATGCTTGAGAAATATCTTTGAACTGTTTGTCATCGCTCAAGGAAGACCAGATTATTTTTGGAAGTCCGAGTAAAAACCTCAGGAACAAAGAAACTTTAAGGAATCCCGCAGATATCAAACCAAACGTCTTCACAATGATTCTGTGCGTTCAAGGGTAAGTTTGCGCGGACCATATTTATTAAATTATCACAACTAAGTACATAACAACATTAACGTACTATCTAATGGTTCATTAACGAAATACCACACATTCTTGATGATGACGCTAAGCATTCTGTGAAAGACAAATGGATTCCTAAATTATTACTCCTAATAATAATAATAATACATTTATTTTAAGTAATAATTTAAATATAAATATGTAGTTTTAGTATTTTTTGGAACTGTAAAACACATCAGACAGGTTATAATCTGTCTGCAAACATTCAACCTAATGAATGATCTTGATTTTCTTTATATTAATATGTGTAATAACGTAAAATATGTGCTATTAATAACATAAACGGTAAAAGGAAAAAAAAAGAAAAAAACTTTCTTTTTGGGTCTCTTTCACAATTATTTATTATGCCTCTCTGAACTGGTTAAGAATTAACATTGTTTAACTAAATTTAAAAAGCTGAATAAACAGTTTCTGTAAATGTGTATTTCTGCATATTTGAACAGATAGTGATAGGTGCTAAGACCAAAAAAAACAGTCACATATGCAATTGTTTTAATAATTATTTTTTTTTTTAAGTACTTAAAATTATTTTTATTATTATTTTTTTTTTTCCAGGCCAGCTCATTTGCAGGATACCTCCGATCCAATGGTCAGGTTTCCGGTGGTGACTTTCTCCTCTCCTCGCTGCATCCATGCAACCGTTACCTTATGGGACCCTAGCAAAGATTTTAGATCTATCTCCAATAATTTCTCCTATCTGGATGCCTCAGGTACAATACAAATTTAAAATGTTACATCTCTAATAATAATAATAACAACAACAATAATAATAACTTATTTTATTTTTATTTTTTTATTAAAAAATGGCATTTAGGATTCATTCATTCATGCATGCATGCATTCATTCATAAATCTGCAAATCCATAAATCAAGGGTCATTCTATAAAACCTGCTTTTCCATTTTTTTTTTTTTTTTTTAAATAGTGTTTAATCGTGTTAAATTAAGCTATAATTACAAGCTAAATTATTACTTTTTATTTAGGGATAGAATATTTTGCTTTCAGAAAGGTACTTTTTAGCTTTATTTATTTATTTATTTTTCCTGTTTTGTTTTTACAATTTTTTTTTTTAACTAAAATACATATACAGCAATGAGAATTTAGAACCTGCAGTGGGGACATGCTAAAAGATTAATCATTTTTAACTGTCTCTAAAGGCACTCGTTTTGTAGAATGACCTCTTGTGGGTTTTTAACTACAATTTTTTTATCCCATTATCCATATTGAGTTTCCAATAATTACTCATATTAATAATCCCTCCATTTTTTTCCAGGTTGGTACTGGGGTGCCATCTCTGCCAGTGAGGCCCACTCTGTCCTACAGGGGGCCTCGGAGGGTACTTTCCTGATACGGGACAGCAGTCACCCTCTCTATATGTTGACACTGTCTGTTAAAACTGGTCGCGGGCCCACAAACGTTCGCATCGAGTACAGTCTCGGACGTTTCCGCCTGGACTCCAGTTCCCCGGCCAGATCTCGCCTGCAGTCTTTTCCAGACGTCCCCAGCCTCGTGCAGCACTACGTGGGTTCCAGGAACAAAGAGGAGGAGGAAAAGACTGAGGAGTTGGATCACGTAACTTCGCCGGCCCCCAAGGAATGTGCGGTGTTGCTAAAACTCAAACGGCCGATGCATCGTCCTCAAGCGTTTCCTTCTCTGCAACATCTCACTCGCCTGGTAATCAACAAACATGCCACTTGCACAGAAAGCCTGCCTCTACCAAGACCGATACTCCAGTATCTTCAGGGTTACCCTTTCCAGCTCTGACATTGCCATGGAAACGCACACCACAGCCAATCACAAGCTGGATGCTGATGTTTTGAAGGAGGCAAGTTGAATACACAGCCCCAATCAGAGGTTTGGGTCAAAAAGCAGTGTTCACCACTTAGTCTATGTTCATAGAAAGATAGATATACCCAAATGGGACTGAGTCAAGCCATGTCCAGAAATTGACTCACGAAGAAGCAAGTGACTCAACCTTCGTGTCATACTGTTAAAAGTGTGCGAGGTTAAACCACAGGCTTGGGGTTTGAGACGAATTTAATGTTCATGAAACTTTTGTACGGGTCACGTGACCCCTTTAGGAACGGTTCGAAATGAGAACACGCAGCTTGTCTGAAACTGAGCTCACGAGAAGCACGTATGTAGTGTGGTCTTCAGGCAAGATTAGTCACTGCGCTGCCTTGACTGGAATTGTTTCTTTCCTTGAAAGTGAAATGCAGTGAAATGTTTCTTTTTTTTTGACTATTTTAATTAAGATTTACATTTTTTTTCTATGGCCACAATGTGGAGTTTGTATGTATTTATGGATGAACAATCCTTCATTTTGTAATAAAAGGACAATTTAAATTTACTTGAAGTCATAATGTTTTATCCAATATTTTATCATCAAATTGGCGTCTTTTGCCAATTCTGAGAATAATTCTAAGAATTATTTATAGAAGAGTGTAATTGTGTAAAATGCATGGCATGAGAAAAAAGCCTAAAATGATAAGGGCAGATGCTGAGTAACTAGAAAATTCACGGAATGAAATATCCAGAATGCAATCTCTTCTACGTACTGGCCTTCCAGTAAGACTGTCAAACAAGGTCACTCAAAATTGTAATCTCAGAATAATAGGATTATTAGATGAACAAATGTGCATGAAATTGCTTTGCAATTTAGGTAATCATCTCAAGACAAAATGTGTGTTATACAAGATTTTTAGATGGCTTTCTGAATGCATTCTGAGCTAGGGCCATAATTGACTATGTCCAGGAAGGATCACGGTTAATTGAAAAGGGATATTTTATAGATTTAACAACAGTATGGGATTTTAAAAATATTATCTATTTACTAATTGCTAAATTGTTGTAGCACTTTTTGTCATGGGCAGGGCTTTGGCGATGTTTTAATTTGTACATTTAACAATAAGAAATTTTAAGAATATTTTCCATTTGCATTTTAGAAATATAAGCAATTAAGAAATATTTTAATCAATATATACCATCAAGCTTTGGTGATTTGAAATGCCTCCTTTTTTTTTAGGTGTGCTGAAACGAATGCATTGAAAAGAAAGCTGTGGGTTGAACAAACAGAACAGAATTTTAATAATGAAAAATGAAACGTATACAGCAACATAGAAACAATGTTTCTTCATCCTATTTTCCTCAGAGTGAATCATTCTTACTGCGCACCGTTATTAGAATTTCCCAGAAACCGAGGCAGAGCTTTTTCTGAAACTCGATCACAGTGCTGCGCAAGCTTACATAAATTTGCTGGTGACGCAAATATGTAAATAACCTTTTTTTTTTTGGGCAATAATATATGTGAAAACAGTATTTAAAAAGGTAATCAATGAGATCTGTTTTAACAGTTTACAAAAGGTTCTTATTTAATTATCTAATCAATAAGATTCCAGTCTAAACTGTTGCCACAGATGGAAATATTCATTTAGAAGCATAAAAACAAAGGTATTAAAAATATATGTTCATTATAGCATTGCATGTCTACAAGAACAATAAATAAATACATTTTATTGATTTATTTTTTTTAGACTCTGCATATTTAGTACACATTACAGAAGGAGAGAAAAGAGGTGGTGTGTATAAAATTCTGTTTCACTCATTAGCAGAATAGAACAGATTTGGTGTATACTTGTATACATTGTGGTAGCGGACCATGTCTGGTTGTGTGTCGTTGTGGGCTAGCTGAGCAAGCGAGCTAGCGGCAATGGGCCAGCTGTTTCGCAGAATGAGCGCATTACTTCCAGGGAGAGACTAGCGCAGGACTGGGAGGGGGAGTTCTTAGAAAAGGCCTCAATAATTACCTTCAGCCTACTGCACCCTGACACTTGCACGCTGAGCACACACTCACAATCAATGCAATCTCACCACAACAAACCACAGCCACACACACACACACACACATGCTCACCAATTAAAAGGAAAGCGAACATAGAAACTATAACAACAGTAGGTTACAGCACAAAACAAATAGAAATCTGAGGTTGCTGGATTTCAGGAAGGAGCTTCTCGGTAGGATTGGCAGGTTTTTAACTCAGTGCATGCTGGGAACTGGCGGGACGGCAAGGAGACTGGCAGCGTGCTGTATGCAGTTTGGCTGAAGGCATTTTTTAATGGGCAACTGCTAACGGTGAGGTCTTTAGCTCTACCTAGTGTGGTGTTATACCAAATGCCTGTCTTTCAGTTCAGTCATCCTCTCCTTTCTTCTGTAAAATGCAAAATCGTGGCCTATAAAATAAAAAGAAAAACAGTGTGTTTACCAGTATATTATAAACATGTAATACTGCTGACTTGGCACCCAGAGATAACAGGGTTATAGAGTTGCCTACTAACGCTGCATCAGTTTCATTTACAGGAAGTTTTTTTTTTTTTGTATGAAATATGGAAAATTACAACAAATAATGGAGTGATGATTGAGCATGACTAGGACAAAAGCTCACACATATATTATATATACTGTATTATATTTGAAATCAGAATTTTAACATGCCCCATAATTTTATTATGCCCCGAAATTTCCGGGGTTTTTTTTTCTCATGCAAATAATAATAATTCGTTAAAACTTTCCACGAAAGACAAATGCCTTAAGTACATACTTGCTATTGAGCAAGAAATTCCACATTACTCATGTAATCACACTGTAACAAGGACTCTGTCTAGGAACAAACATTCATGGAATGAAAATTTATTACTTCCAAATATTTTTCCCACACGTTTGTCAGACATTTGCAAACTTCATAGACACATAATACACACACATATACATTTTCATTTATATGTACATCAAATATTTTTTCTTATATATTCACAAATGTATTGTATTTGTGTGTGTGTGTGTGTGTGTGTGTGTGTATATATATATATATATTTTAGATTATATTATAATATAGATTTTTAATTCTTTTAAGACTTTCCGTGCTTTGAAATCCCAATTTTAATATGCACTCAAATTTGCAGGGGTTTTTTCCTTATCTTTTTTGCTATTGAGCAAATAAATTCCATATTACTCATACTCACACTGTAACAAAGACTCTGTCTAGGAACAAACATTCATGGAATGAAAATGTATTACTCCCAAATATTTCTTCCACACATTTGACAGACATTGTAGCAAAACTTCACTGAAACGAAGGAAACATCAACAAAACAAAGGGCGGGTCACATTAACAGAAGAACCTGACCTGTTGGTGAGGTCACAGCGGGTTTCCAGATAAAGCAACCCTGGCCACATCTCCTCTATCAGCTGCTGAATGACTGGAGGATGGCATGGGGCAACCTCAAGGTAAACATGCCTGGGCAGACAAAAGATTAGGTGGAGAGGACATTTTAGCAAGTAAACAATCTCGTAAGCCATTAGTCATGAGGAATAGTACGTCTGAGACGGAAAAACTGAAAGCTAATGCTAGGATAAACCCATTCAATAGAGGTTCTCGGTATCTATGAGAGGACAGCATGTGTCATTTCTACGAAAGAAACAAGTCTTGAGTGGACACATAATAGGACACCTAAGGAAATCTGAAACCCTATATAGACCGCTTGACGTTCACTGACTAGAAAAACGACACGTGCGATGCTCTCAGGCCATTACGAGTTTATCGCTCATCTGTTCGGTGAAATGCTTATTAAATTTGTCATTTTACGGGCATGGAATATGATCACCTTACACAAGTCAGGTTTTGCAACTCTCATCACCAAAGGCTAATTGTGTTATTTGTTATTGTGTATGCAAGTGTGTGTACGTGTGTGTCTTGGGAGTGATGAGGGCGGGAAGAGTACTGGGAGAACGTTCTGGTCCCTGGAATACTGTTATCAACTGAACTACAGAGAACCATGTAGCGCTCGATTCCCTGAAGCATTTAAGATATGCTGGGAAAGCTTCTTAGCACAATTATACCATACTATTTATACTGCATTCGGCTAAAAGGCCACTCACACAAGTATATTCAAAGAGAACCAGTCGCTCTGCCAGACCACATTTGATGGTTTTAATCAAACACACTCTTCTTACCCTCGCTGAGTTAAGAGCTTCGAGCTCAGAGCCAGAATCGGGCGAATCACAGACAGCCCGTCCAAACCCCCATCCAATGCGCTGTGGTCTTCAAACCTTCAAGGGAAGAGGTGGGAACGGTTAAAAGGTTACATGAGACACTGTCAAACACACACGTTAAAAGTTAAAGCACATTTTGAGCGTGTCCACATGTTGGCCTAACCTGAGTATCTCTGTTTGTAAAGTCTCCATGTCCTGACTGAGCAAGTAGGGAGGGTTGCTCACTACAAAGTCAACGGGGTCGCATTTGCTCAGTATTGCATCTGCGTCTGGGAATACAAAACACATTTTGTTCTCTCGCTGTCACATGCAAAACACATATTTGCACTGGAAATGAAAAGCTTGTAAACTAAACAACAATATTGACCAGATGAGAAAATAATTACATGAATGTAATACGTAATATCTGGGATATTTTCAGTAGTTGTGCTTGAATAAAGTACTATATACACTGGCGTTCAATAGTTTGAGGTCAATTTTTTTAAAGGATTAATATTCAGCAGGGATGCATTTTATTGATCAAAAGTGACAGAAACAGCATTTATAATGTTACAAAAGGTTTCTATTTCAAAAATTCGTCAAAGAAGCATGTTTGATGGCTTCCAAAAAATATTACGCAACACATCTATTTTCGAAAAATAAATGTTTCTTGAGCACCACATCAGCATATTAAAATGATTTCTGAAGGATCATGTGAAAATTCAGTTTTGCCATCACAGAAATAAATTAAATTGTTTTCATTTATTAGATAAAAAATGTATTTTAAATTTTAAAAATATTTCACAACATTACTGTTTTACTATATTCTTGATCAAATAAATGCAGCCCTGGTGTCCATAAAAGACTTCTTAAAACTACTACTCAAATTTCGTACAGTAGTGTTATATATATATATATATATATATATATATACACAGTATAAACTGTATCAGGAGCTATTTATATGTATATACAATAGTAAGATAGTATTTGATTTTCTCATGTTTGTATACTGTACACACACACACACATACAGTATATGACGTATACAATTGGCTGTCAACATATATTAGTGTCAACGATCCATGAATCTCCTGAAAAGCCTCCATTTATGCCTGCTAGCTCAATAAACAACACTTGTTAACCAAAACAACTCTTACTTTTTAACTAACATTTCTGCAGAAGTACCTGCATTTATACGGTCAGTGAAGTGCAGCGTTAAAAGAGCAAACAAGTTCATCTCAGAGTCTAATAATAGTAATGTGGGTAGGCTACAGAGAGTTAAAAATCTGATATTTAGCATTCAGGCGGGCTGTTTTTAATGCCATCTAGTGGGAAGAGAGGCACGGGCTTTAAGAGGAAAAGCCCAATAAATCCCTGGAATTAGCAGAACATTTCCATGTCACTACCTTAGAGGCCCTTTTAGGATTTGGGCTGAACCGTCTGGGTCGATCCGTCAAAGTCTCGATTATCTACCAGCGCTCACGTCGCACTAATGATGAATCAGTTCCGAATGTTATGATAAGGCCCACAATGCATCTCTGAACTCTTTTTAGTTTCTTCACAGATTGTGGGCAGAAATTTTGTGGCTATGGAAAATGAGGCTTATTACTGGCATCTGAAAGCATGATGAAATTAGCCACAATATTTAGTAAATAAACATACAAGGAGCGTGGGATGTGTAGAATTATGTATCGAATGACCGACATTCAAGTTCTACAGAATCTGTGGAGCTTTTTGTGGAATTCTGTGCTGTGGATTACGTGCAGGTCGGCTTGTGACTCATGCACTGGTCACATTGGCCAGTCATAACAAACAGAGAGAAAAATCAAGGAAATGGGACAATCAAAGATGCCCGTCACTCCCTCATGCTGCATTTCCTCTCCATATACTAAACAGAATGCAACAAAGAATCAAAATTACACATGCAACACACATCTAGTCTTGACCTGGCTTTAATCTCCCTATGGCATTTCTTAAAGAGAGCGAGAGAGAGAAAAAAAAAAGACACTTTCCCTACTAAATATTTCCATTCTGTCAGCTTTTGTCAAATGAACCTTAACCTTCATTTATTCAAATCTGTCAGGCTAGATTCAAGATCAAGACAAGCACACAAACAGCACATTCTGCATAGAAAGGCTAAGTGAATCCAGATGATTGAACAGTTTAGCAGCGCTACACTTTAGGGTTTGTGTTCCATCGAAATTCATTATCATTTGGATCTTAAAAATGAAATTTCATGGTTCTCCTCATAAAAATTCAATTTCATGAAGATTAAGTAGGTAATCGATCTCGAAAGCTTATTCCTGGTAACCATTTTATAACCATTATTAAAGGAAATACTCAATGTGGTGACCCAATATCATCTTATTTTCTGTTTAGAGCCACAACCGTCCATGTAAAAGCACATGAGCCTGAAGCCTCACATGAGCCAACATGAGCCTTTAAACCCTTTTTAAAAGTGTATATTATGTGAATAATCACAGCTGAATTATATACAAATATAATTATACACACATATGAGTGTACTGTATATACATGTATGTGTGTGTGTGTTTGTGTCTTTTATTTGTTAATATATGTGACCCTGGACCACAAAACCAGTCATAAGTAGCATGGGTATATTTGCAGCAATAGCCAAAAATACACTGTATGGGTCAAAATTATACATTTTTCATTTATGCCAAAAATCATTAGAATATTAAGTAAAGATCATGTTCCAGGAAGATATGTTGTGAATTTCCTACCATAAATATATCAAAACTTAATTTTTGATTAGTAATATGCATTGCTAAGAACTTCATTTGGACAACTTTAAAGGTGATTTTCTCAGTAGTTTGATTTTTTTTGCACCCTCAGATTCCAGATTTTCAAATAGATGTATCTCGGCCAAATATTGTCATATCCTAACAAACCATACATCAATGGAAAACTTATTTATTTAGCTTTCAGATTATGTATAAATCTCAATGTAAAAAAAAAAACTGACCCTTTATGACTGGTTTTGTGGTCCAGGGTCACATATATATTACTAATATTACAAATTGTCAATTTTTACAAGTACATATTATTATTATTATTATTGTGAATAATCACAGCTGAATTACATACAAATATATATAAAATACACATTCATATACACATACATATATACATGAGTGTATATTAATGCAAAAGCACAACATGAGCCTGCAGTCTAACTTATAACTACATGTTGTTATGATGAATAATCACAGCTGAATTATATATATATATATATATATATACACACACATACATGTATATACACACACACACACACATATATATATACAGTGCCTTGCAGAAGTTTTCAAACCCCTTCATTTTTTTCACGTTTTGTTATGTTGCAGCTTTATGTTAAACTGCATGAAATTATTATTTTTTTTTCCACATCAATCTACACTTCATACACCATAATGGCAAAGCAAAAACAGAACTGTCACAACTTTGTAAATTTATAAAAAATCTGAAATAATTATGTTGCATAAGTATTCAAACCCTTAACTCAGTACTTAGCTGCAGCACCTTTATAGCCTCAAGTCTTTTTTGTTTGATGTGACAAGCTTTGCTCATCAGCATTTGGGAATTATCTGCCATTCTTCTCCTCACCTGTTCACCTCTCAAGCTCTGTCTGGTTGGATGGGGGCAGATGCATATTTTCAGGTTTCTCCATAAATATTTGACTGGGTTCAAGGCCAGGCTGTGGCTGGGCCACTCAAGGACATTCACAGAGTTGTCTATAAGCCACTCTTGCTGTGTGCTTAGGGTCATTGTCCTGTTGGAAGGTAAACCTTCTGCCCAGTCTGAGGTTCTGAATGCTCTGGACTGGGTTTTCATTAAGGCTCTCTCTATATTTTGGTGCATTGAGCTTGTCTACTCTGATGAGTCCCTCAGTCCCTGCCGCTGAAAAACAGCCCCACAGCATGAGGCTGCTACCACCACACTTTACTTTTTGGATTGTACTCTGCAGGTGATGAGCAGTGCCTGGTTTCCTTCAAACATGCTGCTTAGAATTGAGGTTCATCAGACCAGAGAATCTTGTTTCTCAGAGTCTGAGGGTCCTTTAGGTGCTTTTTTGAAAATTCCAAGTGGGTTTTTGTGTGTCTTCACTGAGGAGAAGATTGAGTCTGGCCACACTGACATAAAGCCCAGATCGGTGGAGTGTTGCAGTGATATTTGTCCTTCTGTAGGTTTCTCCCATCTGCATATATGATCATGGAGCTCAACTAGAGCGACCATCAGCTTCTTGGTCACCAGTCTAGACAAGGCCCTTCTCCATCAGTTGCTCAGTTTGGCCGGGAAGCCAGCTCTAGGAAGAGTCCTAGTTGTTTCATACATCTTCCATTATGGATAATGAAGGCAACATGATTCTGTGAACCTTCAATGCAGCAGAATTTTGTCTGAACTCTTCCCCAGATGTGTGGCTTGACGCAAACCTGTTCTGAGCTCTACAGGCAGTTCTTTTGACCTCAGGGCTTGGTTTTTGCTTTGATATGCATTTTCAGCTGTTAGACCTTTTATTAAGATGTGTGTGTCGTTCCAAATACCCATTCAATTGAATTTGACACAGGTTAACTTCACTCAAAGTGTAGTAACATCTACAAGCAATATGAATGCTCCTGAGCTAAATTTCTACTGTCCCAGAATGAATACTTATGCAGTGGAATTATTTATATTTTTTATGTATAATAAATTTGCAAAGATGTTAAAAACCTGTTATTTGCTTTGTCATTATGGTGTGTGGAGTGTAGATTGTTGTGGAAAAAAAAGTAATTTAAAGCAGTTTAACTTAAGGCTGCAACATAACAAAACGTAAAAAATGAAGGTGTTTGAATACTTCTGCAAGGCACTGTGTATGTATATCTATATCTATCTATCTATCTATCTATATATCTATATATATATATATATATATATATATATATATATATATATGTATGTATATGTGTGTGTGTGTGTTTTATTATTTGTTAATATATGTTATATTACTTATATTACAAATTTAAATATAGTTATATTCATATTCTTATTATGTATCTACGCTATGTTACTGTTAAGTTTGCAATAAAAGGTTCTAGTGACATTTGTATGTTAAAAGCTGTTAAAAATGAATCACCAGATAACAGTCAGTGACGTAATAGGCAAGTTGACCGGAAATGACATTTGTTGTGTGCTGACCAAAAATTGCAACTTTCGCAGGAAGTCAGTCTCACAATAATAATTAACTGTTATGACTAGTCATTGCTGAGTGGGATTTTCTATGTCATTTGAATCACTCTTACCGTTAATCACATCTAAACAGTGAACATCTAGTCTGTCCTGCAGACCCAGTCTGGAACAAACAACAGAGGATAATGACACATATGGAAGAGTCAAAATAATAAATCATCTAGTAATAAAGATCTAAATATAGAAGCTTTATATAGTCAAAGGTGCTGGTGGTCACCTGTTTGCATTTTCCGTTGTAAGACACACTGCTGTCTGGCACTGATCCAAAGCAAATACCCTGAGCTTAAAGAATCATGGGTACACATGTTACAGATGACACGCTACTTTACTTGGAAGAGCAAAATAAATAATTAGAAAAAAGACACTGAGTGCAAACCTGTGGAATGCTGTGTAGTAAACTAAGAGAGATAGCTCCAGATCCACAGCCCACCTCCAGACATCGGAAATCAGTCGTGTGCGATTCCCTCTGTATCAACCGGATGTCCTCGAGAACCAGACTAACCAGCTCCTACATGCACACAAACCAGCGGGTCCAAACGGAAATAAATGTTTTCAAACACACAGTCTGTATTTATCCAAAAAGTCACGTCCATTTGAAGTCCACTCTCAGTTTGTTGCAAAATTCAGACACGTGCAAAGTAGGTCACTGAAGCTTTTCACCTCTGTTTCAGGACGGGGTATGAACACGGGAGGCTTCATCTTCAGGGTCAGGTCTCTGAAGTCCCATTCCTCAATCACATACTGTACAGGCATCCTAAAAAAATAAAAAAAAAAACGTGCACGCACAGGTTCAGTAAAGCTCAATAGGCAATCTATCGTCTGATGTTTTTACAAATTGTCAGTTTCTTTTTAATTAATTAGCTACAGTGTTTTTACCCACACAAATATCAGTCCCAAATCTAGAGTCTAGTCAACAGATGTTAAACATCATTTTTTTGTTTTGAGAATTTAAGGAAATATTGTATTATTGTAGAATTTATATATATATACATATATATGTATGTATGTATGTATATGTGTGTTTGTGTGTGTTTTATTATTTGTTAATATATAATGTTATATTACTTATATTACAAATTTAGTCATGAACAACATGACTCATTTAATAACCACTAAGAACCAGTAAGCTATTAATAATTTTTCTACCATTCGTATTGCTGCTAGGGAAATACCCCGTACAACCTGTTTGCACATCCTTCTTGCACATTCCTTCTTATATTATTATTAAGTCTACAGTATACTGTCCTGCACACTTTTTTTTTGTGCAAATTTTATTTTAGATTTTATTTCTTATTTCTACTTCATTTTTTTTATTTTTTTTTTTAATTTTATTTTCATGTTTATGTATATTCTTGTGTTGTATTGCATATAATTGCACTGTCCATGGAGCGGACCTGACTAACATTTCACTGCTGGTTATACTCTGTATGATTGTGTATGTGACAAATAAAATCTTGAATCTTGAATCTTTTAAATGTGTTCATTTAATTTGTACAATTTTGTTCATATCTCATTGTATCTTAATTTAATTTGTACAATCTTGTGGTAACACTTTACAAAAAGGTTGTATTTGCTAAAATTAGTTAACTACAACAGTTAAAATGAACTAAAAAATGAAAAATACTTCTAAAGCATTTATTAATCTTAAAGTTAATGTTAATTTCAACATGTAATATTATTAAAATCAGGTTGTATCTGTTAATATTATTTAAACTAACATGAACTAACTAACCAACAGCTGTATTTTTAAGATTAATACATACTGTAACAAAAGTATTGTTTATTATTAGTCCATGCAGTAACTAACCTTAACTAATGCAGCCTTATTGTAAAGTGTTACAAATTTAGTTTATATTTCATTTTTCGATTTATTATTTGCATATCTGAATTAGTTCCAACATACTGGTTGAACACTAGTTTTGTCCTTCGCTAGACATAAATAAGAAATGATCAGTGGGTGGAAGTTAAAAGTCCTCAGAAATGGTTTAGTGTTAATCTAAAGAGAGTAAATGAATAACAAATAACTTTAATGAACTTCTGTGAAGGCCTTCACATGTGTGTACAGGGTCTTAATCATTAAAAAACTCAGTAAAGTCGTGGTGAAATGTAGTACCTT
Source organism: Tor tambroides (assembly GCA_021397915.2). Classification (NCBI taxonomy): domain Eukaryota; kingdom Metazoa; phylum Chordata; class Actinopteri; order Cypriniformes; family Cyprinidae; genus Tor; species Tor tambroides. The sequence goes on along the minus strand of JAFVLL020035071.1, from coordinate 3,823 downwards.
TGGAGGCGTTTGGAGCATAATTCCCACACTCTTTCTCTCTCCCTGTCAGTCAGGGTGTCTCTCAGCCTTTTCCTCTGCACACATTCCAGCTTTCAACAAAGAAAGACAAGAACAGTGTCATGGAAAGGGAAACGTGTATTCCTTTGATTTGGAAAAGAGGAAGGAATGGGAGTGAATTTAAAACTAATTTCTTAAAGTACTTAACTTTTTTTTTAAAATTCCCATAAACCATTATTTTACACACACACACACACACACACACACACACACACACACACACACACACACACTAAACGCCTGCACTTTTTTTTTTTGCTGTACAATAGATTTTTAGTTGTACTGACAAAACAAAACCATACAAAATCACTGAATACATTCAAGTATTTACACATTGAACACTATCTACATAAGACTTTTACATTATACCAAAACTTGAGACACAATCTCACAGTTTTTTCGCCTAGTACATAAGATATGATGTACTGGCTAGACAGAAGAGGCTCTGAAATGCCGTGCAGTGTAAAGTGTTGAGCCCACAGTCTGATCGCCTGCTCTGCTGTGATACTGCAGTCTGCTGGAGGAGCAACAGCGCCCTCTGCTGCACTTGACCACGACCTCACAACACTCTGGAATACAACCAACACACAACAGCGCATCAACAACAAAAAACATTTCCAGTGCCATAGTCATACAAATGCATATTTCACAGTTTTATGCTTATTTGATTAGAGTGATCGTAATTTAAGAGATCAGACACTTACTCTGTGTTTTGACACTCCACTGTGTCTGTGCATTAATCGATTGAGAAACCCAATTGTCTTGAACATTATCGTTCTCTATTGCAAGCTAATCGCGCTAACAATAAACACTGAGCTGCTATAACATTCGTGGAATACCTGTCTGAAGAAATGATGTAATTTGCATGTTTTAGCCTTTTGATCCAAGTAAGATCAGATGCCATGTGCCCTGAATGTCCGAATCGTTCTTATGTGTCGGATCATTTGAATCAGTTCAACGGGTTGACAAAATGATTCATTTACGAACCAGATCGGCCTTATTTCTCTCATTAATTAAATTGATGCTTTTCAGTTTCCATACTCTTTCGTCCTGTGACCCGGACACCGGTTATCACTGCAGGCGCCAATTCTCAACGAGGAGACAAAAAGACTTCAAGGAGAAAAAGACTTCTAAAAGAGTTAGGATCGACGATACACAGGTGCATCTTTTTTGATAGAAGCACTTGAAGCACGCATGAATCTCCGTCTCCACATGTGGTACAGCAGTTTTAAGTCACTTTTCATATGTGGTTTCAATATACCATAAATTCCACATAATTTAACAGGACATCTTGCTTTAAGATTTAGATTTAAAAGGCAAAGAAAACTTGATGCTAATTTTAAAAAAAATAATGTAACTGATTAATTCACTAACACAAGAGAACGCTGTCCTATTAGTGAGCTGATAGTAAGAGCATTTAAAGTATAGACTACCAATATTTGTTTGATGGGGCGAAAAAAATGCTTTAATAAACAACATTATTTGACTAAAATGACTTTATTTGAATGGATGTCAGGTTCCAAGTTGAAATGAACTGTTCAAATGAACCGATTTGTATACATGAAGCGGACATCCTGTCAATGAATGCTCTTACAAATTTCAAAATAAAAGCCATAATAGAATAATGCGGCAACCAAACTAAAGAGACAGGCCTTTTTAAATGAAAGCGCAATGTTTTGTGTGTTATGCTTATTCTACACTCTGTAATTAAATGTGTTAAACTGAATATAATTTTACGCGTTACCCCCAATCGTGTGATCTGAAATGACCAATAGAGAGCGCAAGTGCATTACTTCACGTTTAAAGGCGCTAAATATTAGGTTTTTAATTACATATACTTAATTTCACTCAAACTGAAAACCACTTGAAGTCCATGAATTCTTACTTAGAGTACAATGAGTCTAAAGAACCCCCTCAATTTTTTTTTGTGTGTAATATGGTTAAAAACAATATTGATGTAATAACATTATTTGTGAATGACTAGAAACTTTGTGACACATCTTTGCCCTGAATGTGCCTCTTTTCCTGATCAATTTCACTTACTTTCATAATAAGTTCCAGATAACAACTTCTGTGTTACATAGCTATTAGTAAATTGTTTGTGTACATCTTAGAGCTCAAATTTAAGATCATGCATATTGTCCAGTATTGTGTGACAACACAAACTTCAAAGACAGAAGTTTTGAAAGGACTTGTTGTCTGCAGTCTGAGTTAGAGAAGAGAGAGCTGCAGAGATCACGTGAGGAGAAACTGGAAGACTGGATTAGGGGAAGGAGGACTGGTGCTGTCAGCCAGATGGGACTGATTGTTATTGTGTGCTGCAGGGGTTGCAGTGTGTGTAGCCTCAGTCTATTTATGAGCAGCACTACACATGATTTCAACTGTAAGTCCTGTGTTTCCCCTGAAACACTGTCTGTCAGTATGTCGCTTTTTATATGAACAAAGAGGGATGAGACAATAAAAATGAAATCGAGATAAGTATAGAAGTGAAAGAAAGAGGACAGAAAAAGCTGGAAGGTTATAAAGGAAGTTAAAGTGCAATATCAAAGGAAAGAAAATGTGTCAATGTATTAAAAGAAATAACGAGAAAAAACACAAACGTGTAGCTTTTTAGATGCATTTTCTTGCCCTTGAAGCAAATCTGTGATAATAGCTCGCAGTGTGTGTGTAATTAAGGGAAACTGGTGATGCCTGCCAGGAAAAGTAAGACTGCGCTGGTTTCATGGCCTGTGATACTCTACAGTTAAACTCAGACAATTAACCAGTTAAAGAAACTACCACAAATGCTACTGTTTGTCAGACCTAAGTGATCTTCTCAAAGTTAATCATAACCTTAACCACTGTGGAGTAACTGCAAAATATTTTAAAGCAAGGGTTTTTAAGATTTTGTTGATTTTCTTGTGAAAATGATTTCTTTTTATGCATTAAAGACTCATTTATACTGTGAGAAAAGCATGGTATTATAAAGACATGTTATTTGCAAAATTAAATAATTGTTTTTTATTTGTATATTGTTATTGCACCAAAGCCAAGGCAACATTTTAAATATTATGTAGACAAAAATACTGATTTTGTATTTTTTCAACCCATGTTACAGTAATGTAAATGTAATTTAAAAAAATTCAATTTAGTGTAAATTTATTTGCAATGGATTGTTCCAGAGCTGCTGACAGCTGTTAACTTTGACAGTCCAAAAAATAGTTTTTCATGCTTAAACATTTTGTAAAATCTTGTAAACATACTATGTTGGTTGTGGCGTGTCATTTTGAATAGATGTCATATCTGATACTGTGGGCATTACCGACCACCTCCAACCCATCTCTCGTCCTATCTATCAATCTATCTTTCTCTTGTGCTGTTTTTCTTTCTTACTTTCCTTCTATCTGTCACACGATCAACACTAGACCAACTACATCTAGATGAAACGCACAGTGCAGTGTCTCGATAGAGCCTTGTGAGCAGAAAGTGTATCACATGTACTGTAAACTAGAGATCGACCGATATATCGATTTACCGATATTTTTCCCGATATGTAAGCATTTTACCATAATCGGATATCGGTTTTGTAATATCGGATTCACCGATAAACGCCGTCATCTTGTGGTTGTTTTGAGAATTGCGCGCAGGATCGCCACTGCAGCGCGTCTGAGGGGAGACGAGACAACAACGAGGTGCAGGTACTTGATTTGCTGTAGTTAGTAAACTTTATTTAACATAACAGGCATTAATGCAAAAATTAGATGTATTACATAAATGCCTGATATGC